>SDVV010042625.1:0-10324 GCA_016164225.1 Gammarus roeselii | reverse complement strand
TGATTTGATCCTCAGTTCCACCAGAGCCTCAACGCGAGTCATAATAGGCTCCCCCGTAGGGCTCGATGATCATGGATTCCAGTAGGCTCGCACGCCTTAGTGTGCGAGAGAAAAAAATACAACGTTTTTAAAATTAGAAAGATTTGAAAATTTTAGCAATGTCAGACGCACGCTGGTGCGCATAAGAAAAACGGTTAGACGAAACGGACCTCCGCTCCCAATCATTTAGAACTTCAACAGTAATATGTACGCACGCTAGTGCGTACAGGTAGCATAGTCGAGACTAGTACAAGGTTTACGTATATACGGACAAAGTCGCCGACAGCAACGCAACACGACCTAGTAGGTCGATCATAGTACACTTCATTTATTCAGGTAAGACTCAGATGAAACGGATCTTCGCTCCAACATTTAGAACCACAAGAGTAATATGTACGCACGCTAGTGCGTACAGGTAGCATCGTCGAGACTAGTACAAGGTTTACGGCTACACGGACGAAGTCAGCTCTGACAGCAACGCAACACGTCCTAGACCGCCACGCGGTCCAAGTCGACCACAGTAAACTTCATTTATTCAGGTAAAATTCAGACGGAACGAATCCTCACCTCCAATCATTTAGAACTTCAAAAGTGAAATGTACGCACGCTAGTGCGCACGGGAATCATCGTTGGGACTGGTACAAGGCTTACGGCTACACGGACAAAGTCAGCTCCGACAGCAACACAACACAATGTTTACAGCAACGCGGTCTAGTTAAGTAGAGGTACAATATAGTTATTCAGGTAAGATAAAGACTCAGACGAAACGAATCCCCGCCTCCAACCACTTAGAACTCTAAGAGTAATATGCACGCGCGCCAGTGCGCACAGATAGTTTCGTCGAAAATGGTACAAGGTCTATGACTTCACGGATTAGATCAACTCCAACCACAACGCGTCAGAGGTTTATATCTACGCAGTCCAGGTCAACCCTAGAAACTACATATGATCCGTGCACGCGCGAGCGAGCACAAACTGAAGAAAAAACACCTCTTCACAAAATCACAAATAGAAATTCCCGAACAAATTCACTATCATTATATTATATACATGACAAAATTATGGATCGTGAAGAAAGTAAGGGCAGGTTCGTCACAGGCAGAAAAACTGCTCAGATAAGCGATTTTGCACTCATTGTTTAAGGGGATAGGGTGGGGGGGGGGCAGAGTTCCCCTGGGTCCCAATAGAGCTCGGCGAATCCCGGAGGGTAACATAAGTCCCCCGTGTCTTCCCGAGCTCCCCGAAGCCCTCGAGGCCCTTCGTCTCAGCTCATCTTGGCTTGTCTCGGCCCGTCAAGACCAACTCGACTCGACTCCACATGTTTCGACTGATCTCTACGCACCTCGACCAGCCTCGACGCAGCTCTTCTTCTCTGCGCTAGTGATCATGTGGACTGTAATAACAAAAATGTTCACTCAAGCATTTTAGGGTGAGAGTGGGGTGGTAGAGGTGTCTTTGGTCTCAAAAGAGCCCGACGAATCCCGGAGGATAACCCAAATCCCCCGGGTCCCCCGAGCTCCCCAGGTCCCCTCGTCTCAGCTCATCTCGGCTTTCTCGAATCATTTCGGCCCGTTTCGGCTCGTCGTGAACAACTCGACTCTCGCCTCAACATGTTTCGATTGATCTTGACGCACCTCGACCAGCCTCGACGCGACCCTTGCCCTCTGCGCCAGTGATCCGTGGACTGTAATGGTTAATTGTTCTACTCACGCATTTCACTTATATACATATTCCTGTGTATGGGCTTTGCAGCGTAGGGTTGAGGGAAGCAGGAGTCTCAGGGTTCAGAGGGGCCTCAAGCGGGTCACAAAGTTTCTCAGAGGGTTCCACAGGGTCTCAAGGGTGTCCCAAAGTGCCTCGGAAGGGTCCAAGTGGGTCCCCCCAAATCCTCCTGGCTTTCCAAGTCCCCCGGGTTCCCGGAAACCCCGGGTCCGCGGGTCCCACGAGTACCCCCCATTTTCGGGTCAGCTAGTCTCAACCAGCCTGGGTTCGTCTCGACTCGTCGCCTCGCCAGTCGACTCGTAATCCATCGCCTCAAACTGCCTCGGCTAGCCTCGTCCCCTCCACTCACAGTGCCATTCAAGACTTTCACTCTCTAAGATCAACATCAACATTATTTCACCATTTAGCCATCAAAACGCCTAAGCTGTGTTCGGACATTTATAAGGCGCTCGGGAGAGCGCAAATTCTCCCACCGTAGGTTGGACTGGAGTAACTAGCACACCGCATAGTCCACCTAGGGCCCCTGCGGGCGTCTAACGTTACATAATTATATAACTAATCCAAAATTAATCACCATGAAAAAAGAGCACAGATAAATAATAGAGCCCACGAAATAAGAAATAATAAAATAAAGCGTTAATGATCTATAAAAGGAATAATCATCCATTCACCCCAAAGGAATCCTGAGGGGGATATCCCATTCGAGGCGAGTGATGCTCACGCTCCAAAGAAATGGTGTTTGATCTCTTTCAAGTCTATAACATTACGGGATGACGTTTGATCTCGAGGCTTTACTCGCTTAAGAGCGGTTGACATATTTTATCGTTACAATTTATCGACTTTGAAAACATTGAAACTCTCAACTTTAAGCGTGCACAACAGTTGCGATGGAAGAGTCGAACACTGTCTGCTTGTTAGGTACGTTACTGACTCAGTGTAAGGTTAACAGGAGACTAACAGCCATAAATGTTGCTTGCGCATTTGACAAGATTCAGCACTGAACATTATTACTTTTAGCATGTATGGAATAGTGCGAGAAGAGTACCACTAAACATACCACAAGTGCGAGCATGGTGCCTTTATTCGATACAGCTTCTATTCTTACCAATTCGAGGCATGTCTAATAAAGATTAGTTATTAGGTATCACTGCGTAATGGCAACACAGCACACATGTTTGGTCCTCCAAGGTACAATTTCAACACCTCCCTGTTGGGTTTATAGCGTCATTGATGCATGTTCAACACGACCTAACAAGCGTCTTCTTTAAGAACAGAGATGATATAGTTTAGCTCCTAATTAATTTATACTTGGTCCCACGGTTAGTCTTATGAGCAACACACCCAAGAGGAACACGACCCAGTAGCGACTTCCTGTACAAGCAACGAGATACTGCTTGTTAGGAAGTAACGTGATATTGGTCGTGTAAAAGTGAAGCAATACTGCTCGTAATTAAGTATCACGATATTGGACGGATGGAAACTATTTCGTAAAATACTACACCGATGCCAAAGTAGGTCGACTACTAACTTAAGTCAGAGTATCGCGAGACGACTCCTGTTCATAAGAGCCGCATGATCAGTCACAAAGCATCACGCTGTCGTACTACTAACGAAGCGCAGCTCTACGCTAGAATAGAAGGAATACCAAACTGTTTAATATAAAACTAACAATTAACTGACGCTGCTAGGTTATATTGGTCCCGGACAGCACTGCGCTTAAGGTACAAATATGTTCCAACATCCAGTGCTTTTGAAACAAATCTTCTAACATTCCACAATATCTATAAAAAAATTAGAAAATTATCATCCAATAAACCGAACTCCATTTCCAGAGGGAATAATTAAGCAGTGGAGAAGCGAAAGAAGCGAGTGAAAATTATAAATGATATGACATCAGGATGGACGAAACAATCGTGCAAGAGATACTTCGACAGGACAGCATAAGCGAATTTGTACACAGTGATTGTAACATTGAAAAGGTTTGATTAGAGGATTCGTCTCCACCGGAGATCATTGTCGATAATGTACAAGTGAGTTTGTTAACTCCTACCAAGCTCCTGTTAACGATCGTCACGTTGTTAGCTGCTGCAAAGCAATTAATGCCAGTTAGAGGCGTCATCATGAGTATAACGTTGGTAACACTACGGGGGTACTCGCGAGGCGGAGCAACTATACCAGGGTGCGTTCATGCTCAAGATCACATGGGTGTAACTACATCAGGGTGCGTTCATCCCCAGATGACGGGTGTAACCACATCAGGGTTCGTTCATCCCCAGATAACATGGGTGTAACTGCATCAGGGTGCGTTCATCCCCAGATGACATGAGTGTAACTACATCAGGGTGCGTTCATCCCCAGATAACATTGGTGTAACTACATCAGGGTGCGTTCATCCCCAGATAACATGGGTGTAACTGCATCAGGGTGCGTTCATCCCCAGATGACATGGGTGTAACTACATCAGGGTGCGTTCATCCCCAGATAACATGGGTGTAATTAGATCAGAAGAAGGAGGCGCTGCTTCACTGGAGGGCTACATTTCAAGGGGGCCACCAAGCAGCAGAAAGAGACACTGCAGCATCGGGTACGACCACTCTACATTATGAGGGCTTCATACTGCACCAAGAAGGGACACTACAACAGAAGGGGTGTCACTGTAGAAGGAGGCACAACAACAAAATAAGGTGCTACTAAATTAAGAGGGGCACTACAACAGACGGGGATGCTCCTACGGCAGGGAGGGGCACTACTACAGCAGGGGAGCGCCCTCTCCCGGTGCTACCACCTCCGTCAGAGTGTCGCGACTGGCAATGGAGCCGTGGGACGAGGTGGTGCCGTTCCTGTAGGGAGTGGGCGGGCCCTCAACCCCCGCTGACCCAACGGGGGGCACTGATGAGAAGTGGGGGGGCGGAGAGGGGGCAACCTGTTCAGAACACGTCCAAGAGTGCGATGGGGGATAAAAACCGTTTAGCGCCCAAGAAGAATCATTACTAGGTTAGAAGTAAAATTTTCAAGCAGTTGCACACAATTAAGCAAAGAGCTGAGGTTGTCAGAAAGAGCGAAACAGATAGTCATTGAAAATAAACCTCTCGTTAGGCAAAGAAATGTTAACAAATGCAAATTTTCTATCATATCAAAATGACTAGAGTGGGTGTTTTCATCAGATAGTTTTGAGAAGTATACCACTTCCGTTCATTTTACGATGGAACTGTAACGGACATTTTGTCCAGAAGAATAAATACCTCAGGAGCTTTGAAAGCATCAGATAAGGAATCAGGCAAGATAACAACACTGATTGATATAATTGATATTCGATAAGCTTCATCAACGTTGCGAGATTGTTACAAAGCATTATATCGAGTTCACACTAATTAGTTAATTAATAAATGAATAAGGAATACTACAAAAAGATAGGCACCCCAGTTATAGCGAGGAAGTCAACACCCGAAATTTCTGTTTCAAGAAGTTTTGGGATTTAAAATTTATCCGGGCCTAATGACAGGCGCACAAGATTCAGAGAAATGTTGGAATTCAAAAGAAATGAACAAATTATTCCACGAATATCAACAGAAAAATAGTCCGTGACTCATCTCGATTTCTTCTTTACTCCAAGAATATTAATATGTTGATGCATAACGGAGCAATTACTAGCATGCTGTGTGAAGAAAGAGAAGAAGAAAGCGTTGTTCAGCCAGTGAAACAGCTTGGTGGAGAGGAAGGGTAGTTCGAGATGGGATAGGTCCACTTGCAGGATAAGAAACCAGCGAAATAGTTTAAATGAACACTAATGCATATGCTTCCAACTACATGTGTTAAACCCATAACGAAATACAAACGAGGAGAGATTTGAACGGAAAAATTAAAACAGTCGGTCGATTCTGCTTCACCGAGACTCGGACCCGGGCAGTGGAAAATGGCTGCGACAGAACATTAAAAAAATCACACGTAGGGTATTGTTTACAGTCATTAGCATACACAGAATAACAGTTCATCGACTGTACACATGCAGGTAATTAAAACTTCACTAAACAACTAAGCGTTTAGGCAGCCCCACCCACACGACTGAACACTCACTGCGCGTTCCTATCATGCAGGAGTTATCAATACCAGAAGTCATGAGTCACACACGAGGTCGAGACGACCTCTTCCCATAGCCCCCAACGAGTAGCTAATCCTCTTTAACATGTTAGAGTGACTGAGATTTCTGACGCGTGGAGGCAATGTCCTTCTGACTACGACCGTTTACTAAGTAGTTAGTAGTGCAATAAATAACCGGTAGGTTAGTGTCTCTGAGTTTGTTTTGTCGGTAACACTCATAAAAAACATCACTTCTGACTTTAAGGACCTAATATTTATCAAGGAATGTTTCACAGTTTTTGTTGATTGGAGCAGAGCTAAGCTACATAAATGCAGGACATATAGGCACAGCAGGATGCACTTATGGTCGATATGTTACAGCAACGTATTACTTATATGTCGGAAACTTAGTGAAAGTAACTAAGAGCAAGACGACATCAAAAAGTAGTGGAAAACTGTAACGAGTTCAATACATTTTCCCCACCGCCATTCTACAGATCCAAGTTATGATCGCGGCTCACACAGAAACAAAATTACCAAAAATGATTCAAATGTTAGCAAAATCAACATTCGGAATGATAATCAACTGAACGCTCCCATTGATGACACTAGAAATAGAAAATGTTGGAAAACTCAACATTCTACAAACGCCCACAAGTCGAATGTCTGAAAACAGACGACCATTGAAAACATACTTGTTCCGTAGTAGCTACGTGAGATCCTTTTCCAATTTGTATATTTGCATCCGACGATACGTGCTATGTATAAAATTCTCAACCATGGCAGTAAGGAAATCAGAGTCAAGATATTTTTATACACATTTCTTCTTTTTCCTTTCGTCGTTCGTTTTTATTCATGTTATTTATTCAAAAAAACAGTTTTTAGAAGCCTGTCGTCTGCAAGACGTCTTCGCAACGGATCGAGGCATACCTGGTGGCCTGTGATGGAGACGCAATGAACGTAAAGCAGTACCCGTTACAGGTTGGGCAGTACCCGTTACAGGTTGGGCAGTACCCGTTACAGGTTGGGCAGTACCCGTTACAGGTTGGGCAGTACCCGTTACAGGTTGAGCAGTACCCGTTACAGGTTGGGCAGTACCCGTTACAGGTTGGGCAGTACCCGTTACAGGTTGGGCAGTGCCCGTTACAGGTTGGGCAGTACCCGTTACAGGTTGGGCAGTACCCGTTACAGGTTGGGCAGTACCCGTTACAGGTTGGGCAGTACCCGTTACAGGTTGGGCAGTACCCGTTACAGGTTGGGCAGCACTTCGCGGGTATTCCAAGGTGCTCAAATATCACAACATGAGGGAAGGAGCCGCACATAATCATGCCCTTTAACTGAACGGCAGAGAACCGAGACGGATACAGCAGGGGTGGACAAAGTAGAATGAACAGGCATAGAACAGTTCTGGTCGGCCCAGGGTGGATCTACCCCCTACCGTCGGATAGCTGGTTTCCTCATCAGCATCAACAGCCTAGATTAGATTGGCCACCCGGGTTATCTAGTACGATACAACAAATGCCAGCGCAACCTAGTCGGCATTGCTAACCTTGCTGTTCGACGCGGGCTGCTTCTTCTTCTTGATTCTGTTGATGGTGACTACGACCTGGATGAGAGCCAGCAGCAGAAGGACGATGACCACACCCACGATGAACCAGGTCTTGTTCTTTTCCAAGAACTCCATGGCAGTTGGCCCCCCGCCACCGCTGGAGATGCCCGCGGTCATGAGCCCGTCGCTGCTGCTCGCGGACGCAGAAGCGTTCAAGCTGCGCGGTGACTGGTGGTTCACTGGAACGGAAGAACAGGATGGCAGATCACGGTTGATGGCGATAGGTTTTACAAGAGCGTTGGAGTCTATTCCTTCTGGCACCAAACGTGAGAGATGAGAGATGGTTTTGAGGCGAGGTAAGCCGTACAGCACGGAGCATCATTCTGGCACCAAACGTGAGAGATGACAGAGATGGTTTTGAGGCGAGGTAAGCCGTATAGCACGGAGCATCATTCTGGCACCAAACGTGAGAGATGACAGAGATGGTTTTGAGGCGAGGTAAGCCGTATAGCACGGAGCATCATTCTGTCACCAAACGTGAGAGATGACAGAGATGGTTTTGAGGCGAGGTAAGCCGTACAGCACGGAGCATCATGGAAATAAATACATGGCTTTTGCTGATTTGATCCCAATGTCCCTCGCCTAAAATTCCAAGTAATTATGTACTTTAGAAGCACTCTTTCTTAATGAATGTCTATATACACATACTTGAACGTGTTCGTGTAAAAACGAACAATCACACTCCATGGATGTTGGGATTAATGCTTCAAAAGCTACGTGTTTGCTTCACTGACAGTACAGCCTCTAAGCTTGCCCTCCCCTGGATGCTTTACTTGGAACTATTGAAGGGCAATCGAGTAGTTGGTTGGAAGAGACCTCAATGACAATATAAGATGAAAAAGAACATGAAGATGGTCGGAGAATTGAATAAAATGGTGAAATATTTCAACAAAGCTTTGAATACAGGGGATAAAAAAGGAAAAAAAACTGATGAATTTCTTGTACCTATTAAGGAAAGTGCATGACCATGACTAGAAATATACGGCATGCATTTGGCAAGGGACTCGAATCGAACGAGCCCATGCTTTCGAGTGACTAAATAAGGAGGTAGGAGTAAATTCGTTAATAGTACAGTCTTGAAGCCCATAAAATGGGAACAGCAGTAAATATATATTAGCATACATGATCATGACATTCGTAAGTGAAAGGTGCAGCATAATAATTGTTTTTTAAAGCAACGAGCGTGGCAAAGAATAAGTGTGATAGAGATGAAAAATGTCGCATCGAGCAAGAGAGCATCAGGAAGCTATCTCTACACAGAAACAATGCACATAATTGTGCTTTGGACCTATTATAGATGGACAATCGATAAAATTCATTAAAGATGTACTGGGTAACAAACACTTCCATCAAAGAGAAATGAAAACCTAATTTGAAAAAAAAATAGTATAAGAAATTAAAATTACAGTCAATTATTATTTCAATACTGCAGTTCAGAAATTAAAAAAAAAAAAAAAAAATATATATAAATTAAATTCAGGCTTGCTAGCCTAAATACAAGAAATAATTCAAACTTCTATGATATTGATGAAATGAAGAATTGCTGTTCGACTCTGAGGATGATTGCTGAGTGACAGACTATAGGTTCTTGCAAAATATATAGAAGAAGCTCAATAACTATAAAACAACTCAATACAAAATACAGTACAAATAATTCTGTACAAAGTTAGTCGAGTCACAATAGCTGCTATCAGTGTGTAATGTTAGGTCTGAGAAACTATTCAATACAGGGCAAGTTATTGAGCCAGCTTGAGAGGACTGGGTATGTTAGATGAGGTTGGCGTTATGCAATGTACGTCAAGAATTCTAACAGAGTAAGGTACATTTCAATGAAAAATGTTTCGAGAAATTAGGACAAGAAAAAAACAATATCAAGTTTTAGAACGAGTTCATGGAAAGCGAATTGATTGAAATATGAAGTTCTATTTTCTTGATTTATTTGCTACATAAATAAAGCGATCCTATCAAACACGGGTAACTCGCCCTGATGTACAGCAGAGAGAATTTAGCATAACAACAGCCATCAAGATGGCACAAATATCAATACAATGTCACGGTCATTGAAGAAAATCAGGTGGTCAACGTCTCCATCACAACTTCTGAAGAGGATAGGGAAGTAACAAGGAATTCCTGAGTACGCGATGAGAGGAAGAGGAGAAGAGGAGGATAGGGAAGGAAGAGAATAGGGAAGGAAGAAGGAATTCCTGAGTAAGCGATGAGAGAGAGAGGAGAAGAGAAGGATATGGAGAGGAAGAGGATAGGGAAGGAAGAAGGAATTACTGAGTAAGCGATGAGAGGAAGAGGAGAAGAGAAGAGGAGGATTGGGAGGGGAAAAGGATAGGGAAGGAATTACTGAGTACGCGATGAGAGGAAGAGGAGAAGAGAAGAGGAGGATAGGGAGGGGAAAAGGATAGGGAAGAAAGAAGGAATTACTGAGTACGCGATGAGAGGGAGAAGAGAAGAGGAGTTACAAGGAGTTACAAGGAACTAGAGCTCCAAAGAGGCAATCTCTGCCCATCCTTCAATTAGCATTGAAGTGAACCTCCTGGAGTCCCACCAGGGGGGACTCCCGTGTGCAACTCTCTCCAGTCACACAGCCCCGAAAAGGCTTTTTGTGTGCTGCAGAGCATCCCCTTGGTTCTGTAACCATCATGGGACCTCATCTCTCCCCCCCCACCCTGATGTTGAACGGGTGGGGAGCAGTGTAGCGGGAGGCCTTTGTATGGGCTGTCCCTACCCAACCAGAGACCGGTGTGTTAGGGCAGGGCTCTCTCCTGTCGCACTGCGCTGGCGCTTGGTTCACTGTATCGTGGGGCGATACAGCTTAGCCTCTCTCACCACGGGCAGGTGGCCAGCTACTCTTGGGTCGGCATATTG
>SDVV010042624.1:0-10324 GCA_016164225.1 Gammarus roeselii | reverse complement strand
TATATATATGTATAAATAGTTCTATTCTGGTTCATTGCTTTTGGAGTCTGTAGCCACATAGACAATTACTCAAGTGGGTCTCAATTTACCTTTGGCAATTTATCTATGAAAGAAAATGACTGTATATATTAGGACGGGCTGATAGTATAGGATACATTTTAATAGGATACTCTTTATATCGTATTATATAGTTTTACAGGCCCTCCTGTTATTTCGATGGTTTTATATTGATCGCACATATTTGTTATGTCATCGGAAAAAAATCTTTTGTAACGCTTCTATTTCGTTTTCAATGGTTTTTTGTCCTTATTACTGAGGTGTGTACATGGTATTTTATAGCAAAATTCGATATTATCATGGAATCCCCTTGTATGCATACATTGTCAGAGTTTTCGTAAGGATCCAATGTCAAAAACAAATAGTTGCAGATACGTTCATTTTTTTTTTCAGATGAATTTTTCTGTAGACAATGAAACAAGATTTATTTATTTATATTTATTAATGGAGTATGATACATAGTTAGGTGAACAATTTTAATGTCGGATTCAGATACGTTCACGCATGTTCGAAACATATTACAGTTGGACAATCTAACATGGTCAATTATATATACTTATTTGATTTATATAGAAACATTTACATCATTTTTAGGGGTCTCTTGCACTACGTTTCAATGCACATTTTCAATCCCTATTTAGGTGGACAATGAGACAAGTTTATTATTATAATTTATGTATATCATTAGAAAAGAGCTTATGAGGATTTTTACATTTTATGAACATTTATAGGATAAAACCTGTTTGTGTGGACGTGCTTTCATCATTTCATGTAAAAGTATCCTCGTAAGGTATTATTTTCTGCCACAAGCACTGAACGATATGGATTTATTGTAAGTAATTAAATTGTGTTATGTATACTTAGTAATGATTACTTGATTTATGTTGAATTTGTATTGTTTTCGGAATTTTGAATAGTTATCTCATACAGTTATAGAAAAGGATATTTTAGGTTTGCATCTTCAACACTATTTCAGGCAAAATTGGTAGGTTGTTGCATCATTGTGGTATTTTTATATGTATATATGACATTCTGTTACGATTGAGCCATGGTTACTTAAACCCTTAGCGCTCCGTTGTACTTACTCCAGCAGTAACTTCATTTATCGTTTTCTTCATCAGACATAGAGAAATCCGTCAAATAAATAGATCACTGTTTTAATTTTTCAATACTCGTTTCAAGATGAAAATTTCTGGTGGGGTGCGGTTGAGGACGCCCCTGTGCAAAATTTTGGATGCGCTCCTGAAAAATTAGGTAAGTTTGCTCGTATCTGTTCTTTGTTTTGTCAGGAATTTCCGCGACATAAACGCTATGAACATTTACAGGTTATAACATATTCATGTTGACGTGCTTACATAATTTCACGTGTAAGTGTACTCGAATGGTAGTATTTCTGTCGGAGATTGTTAAGTCAGCAAAATTAAATATCTTCGTATTTGTTTAACGGTCTTATTTTACCTGAGCATTTACGGTTTGGCTACTCTTAGCTGCTGGTCTGTGGCCTCGGACATGCGAGCAACATACTGTAACACGTTGGTCGCAAGCAAATGATCTCACTCGGGTAATCGTTGGCCGTTTTGCTTTTCAGTAGTCCCAGCAGTCATTTATTTGATTCATCGTACAAAGGATGTTTTTTCGGGTTATGTGTAGGATGTCCATGTAATCAGCAAGGGGAACTGGCTGCATTTTACGCCTCGATGTCCACGCGCGCACACGCGCATGCGCGCAAGCGTGCGTTTGTCACCGTAGCATGGTTTCAGGGTGTCACAGAAGAAGCTGTAGGCATGTGCTTTAGCTTCTGTTTGGACCTGATGAGATATATATCTACGGTAGCATTGGTAGCTGTGTACAATTTCAATTAGCCTAATATGCATCACATTTTCAACGTAAGGCATGAGGCGTTTTAGTGCATTTCAATGCTAATCATTTGAGTTAAATTTAGGATATTGCAAACGAAGATTTATTAAATATATTATTAATTGATAATAAATTTTGACAAATTTATATTTATATATACACGGGATATCATTTATACGAAAACATAAATATTCACACCCAAAATTCGACGTGAGCATATTGGCGAACCATAAGTAATGACTTCGACCTCCCTCTTTTGTGTTATCTTGAACTTTGGTATCAGTGCGTTCTTTATCAATGATGTAGTTTGAGACATAATTCTCTCTCCTCATGTTTCAGAACAAAATATTTTGAATCAAAGTAAGATATACATTTGATTTTTAATGTGCATTTTTACACTTCTTACACTTGTTATCCCTTTCATTACCCCATTTGGGAATTCGGTTTCTTCAACTTATGCCGGATTTTTTCTTCGCGTGACATCTCCTCGATATCACTACCCATTTCGGTTTGGTTTGGGTCTTTCTGTTATGTTATGTTAAAGGTTTTCAGGTTGCGATAATCGGGTAAATCAAGGTAGGAATGATCAAACATTGTTTTTGAAATAGTCTTTTTGTAACAAGTAACAAGACAAAAGTAACTCTTTCAATAGAGTACTGAATATAGATTTGTAATAACGGACACAAAGTAACAAAAGTGTAAATGAACATGAAAGAAATGTATTAAGTGTAAGACAAGCGCAGTAGGGGGCCTACGCCCGAAGGCTGTAGCTGCTCAAGAGCCTGACCGATGGCTGTGGCCGATGACAAGTGTCTCCCTCTGCCCTCTGTCGTTCTGGGCTGCGCCCTCAATAATATGTGGGAGGGCCATGTTCATGAGTATGAAGGGATCCTCCAATCAGGGAATAATTCACATTTTTGGACCAGCTAAAGAGGCGGGGCGTTCTAATACCCAGACCTCATTGGTACTCTACAATTGAGTCCGTTGAGTAATATATAGGCTCCTACCATCTATTGCTTACCATATATGATACCCTTGAGCTAAACAGTGTTATTGGATCTAGTCCAACAATTGCCAACACACGGAGTTTTACAAGGTGCGCAAATGGCCCTCAATTCGTCAATGTCTCCTACGTTATACAATCCGCGAAGGGGCCATCTGTTTCTTTGTAAACAAACATCGGAGGGGAATTAAAACTATGCTAGGCAAGGGACCTCCAGGTGTAACTTAAGCTAAGGGTTAACAGGCCTAAGGCCTACACTGTTTCTAGGACACACACTACGCACCTCTCGATGGTAATGTTCGGTTAGCCAAGTTTATAAATATGTGCCAGAGGAGGCCGATCATAACATTTCTCCCACTATATCGATTTAGCCATTTTCACCCAATCTTCATACATTCTAAGCTTGAGTGTTAGTGGCACCATACTTTCTTTTACGCTCGCACCATTTGAGCACTGTCTGTCTCATTAGATTGGAAACTCAGGTCCGGCTAATTATGTTCTATCAATACGCCCAATGCATCCTTATATACGAGTCTCATTTATACGTAAAGGATCGTTAGCGTCACTGCGTCGGCACATGTATGGGGCACCACGTAGGCATTTACATGATTTTTTTGTGCAAAATGGGTTACCATTCACTGCCAGATGCATAATACCTAGACAACCTAACCTAACCAACTTAACTATGAATTATGTGTCATCGATTGAGATTTTTTACTGATTACATATGATACTTATTCATTGATTATGATGTATTCCTATAAAATCCTTCCACATGACTCTACATTTTGATTTATCATTTACAGTTTTGATATACACTTTCAATTTTGATCTAGTAAATCATCAAAAACCTAACCTAACCTAACCCATAGAACAATATCCCTTGCTCTTGTTACAAGATATTTAATGTGCAACATTTTCACGGTATGTTATGTTGAAAGGACTATTCATCAAAAACCTAACCTAACCTGTTGTACGGTCATCAGTCATTGATCTATACAATGCGTAGCAAATATCTCCACATGTTTCTACATTTTGATCAATTCTTTTGCAGTTTGATACACACATCCAATTCTGATCTAGTAAATCCTCATAAGCCTAACCTAACCTAAACTATCTTATATACGGTGTTCAGTCAATGTTTTATACGATGCATAACAAATATCTCCACTTGACTCTACATGTTTATCTCTCTTTTCCAGTTTTGATACGCACTTCCAATTTTGATCTAGCAATTTTTTTTATATGTTTCATATATATTTCATCACTGTTTAAATGTTATAGCTTATGTTGATAGGATTCTTGATTTTTGATTTGATACAATTCTAAATCACTATTTACATGTTATTCACACCCATCAAAAACCTAACCTAAACTGACCATATGTATGATACCTAACCTAACCTTATGTACGGTTTTCAGTCTTCGATATAAAAATATGAACCACCCTCCACACGTTTCTTCATAACACTTGCACCTATTTATTTCTACTTCGCGGTCAATCTCGTCTCATATGTGTTACCAGAGAGGGCAGATTTTCAATCTTAAATGGATTGAATGTTGCAAGTAATCCATATTTGTTTCCACCTGTACTCAACGGAGTTGAGGCTTGAGGGGTGAGAGCAGAGGAGAGAAGAAGGTTGAATGTTTTCGAGATGAAGTGTTTGAAGAGCATCGCTGTAGTAACGCTGAGAGACCGTATCACCAACGACGTGGTTCGAAGCAGAACAGGGATGGTGAAAAAGTTGGAGAACAGAGTGGATTCGCGTGTATTGAGATGGTTCGGGCACATGGAGAGGATGGATGAAGGAAGATTGGTGAAAAGGGTGATGAATGCGGAGGCGAGTGGTCGCAGGCCTAGAGGCAGACCGAAGTTTGGGTGGATGGATGGTCTGAAGCAGGCGTTGAAGGAGAGACATGAATGTGGAGGTGGCGAGAGAGCGTGCAATGAACAGGCGTGAGTGGAGAATGATTGTGAATGGTTGATTTTGTGGGAAACATTTCTCATACCCTGCCAACTAAGACGTTCCATTGTTAACCCATGTGTGTTTGTGTTTCGATAGTGAAGGAACCCTGGTGTCGTGGTTTGGCATTCCTGAGGTGTGAGGGTAGGGTAACACCCCCCCCCCCCCTTTTTCATCCCCGGTCTTTCAGACCGCTGGACCCAGCTACCTTTCTCTCGAATCACTTCTAGACTTATAAACAATTGAGAATGAAGTAATGCAAATAAGTATCGAATAAAATAAATATCTATGTAGAAGATGATGAGGTTATTATAGTAAAGTAGCTAGATATAATCTTTCGATTGGAAGCGTTAAACCATGGTCGGAACCAGGTAAGCTAATAAGCCTACCAACGCCACCGTTAGATGGCATTGTATGCTGAAATGTTTGTTTAGAGGTGAGAAAAACCCAACCACAGATTTTGACGCTGCTCTGATGTGCTTTCCCGCCCCTGGCATCTCGCTGTCGGGATGACCGTGGGTGGGGGGGAGCCCGGCCATTATGACGCAGCGGGGGTGAACCCCTGAAAACTGTCGGGCCCTGCTGCTGACAACGGTATCTCGGACTGCACTCGGGGCCCAGAGTGTAAGTTGAGGGGCTACCGGCCGGACCCTCTAGTACAAAAAGGCTAAGTTGTGTGGGTGTGAGCGTATGAGGGTGTGAGGTGCGCCTTGCCGTCGGCCACCCCCCTTTCTGAAGGATGCGGCCCAGTATGTGTATCTGTATCATACAAACGGGCACTTCATCTCATACTAGGTCTACCACATTTTTCTTCAATATCTCCTGACACTTCATCCTTTGACGACTTGCACAGTTGACCTACCTTTTTCTTTCCAATAATTTTCATCCTCTTCACGATGACTGCGTTTCAAATGTCTCCACACGTTACTCGTGGATTTATGTTTATTCAATTTTATTTCTTTTTGGCATAGTTTGCCGACCCCCATCACCACATTACTTTCGAAAAATCGACAACTTTAGCTATAACCCATCCTTCCACAACAGAATCCCAATATTGACTGAATATATTCTCATCTGACTCTGATTTATATCTCACCATTTTGTCACACACATACAGCATTTACCCCGAGATAGGCTTATGGGTAACGTTGCATCCCTTGAAACATATCCTCCTACCGACTTCAACAATTTCGATGTTACCTCCGACCGACGCAATGTATGCAATTTCATCGCTTAACCTTTGAGTTTCAGGATATTATAAACAATTGATTTAGGATTTACGGAGTTTTATTAGTTTTTTATTAGTATTAATAACCGATAGTGCTGACATCATCAATCACATCTAACTCGTATTTTCGATCACAGCATGGCTTGTACAACCATTCATAATCATGTTCACGTTGTTTCAGTTTCCTCTCAAAATCTATCATATAATCCAGCATATCTTTGTTGCGAATACCGAAGGCTGTTCCGTGCCCTCGAGTCCACAAATGTAGTTCTTCTTCTTCTTGAACCTTAATTATTCGAATTTTCTAAAATTCAATGTCATTCTGTTTTTCATCAATGATGAATTCGTGCATACGTTCCAGATTTTTTTTGGTTCTTAGGAAAAATCCGTTGCCCAATATCTCAGCTTTATTACAGTCATGATGATTTTCCACTTGGATCATGTCAATTTCGAGAGTTTCTTTCTTATTTCCCTTGAACTTTGATACATACAACTGTAACCCGTCGATGTCAGTTACCCAAAACCGACTTCCTTTTTTCTTCATCCATATATGAATGTTATTACCCACTCTTTTGATTCTTGTTTTACCCAATCTGAGACAACTGGTATTATCAACTTTAGCCAATATTTGTTCGATCCGACTCATATCACCTTCGGAGATTTCTTCTTTCTAAACACGTAAACTAATTTTTGCCATTTGAGCATTTATTGTCGTCTATTTGAGGATGATCCGTCCGTCTCCGCCTGTTCTCTACGTAACACTGACTCCAACCACGTCATATAGCTTGCTATTATAATGCGATTGCAGGCTTCTTGCACATCTTTAGGCCTATCATCACTCGCTCTGGCGAACAACTGTGTATGTATGTATGTACGTATGTCTATAGAGCTGCATACGTACGTGCATGTGTATATTCAAGAGTATGAACGTGTACATGAGTGAACAAAAAAAAAATATATAACAAAATTGAAATTTCAATACAATTCAAAATTTCCAAATCAATCTATTGATGTGATAACTTGGCAACTAAAGAAAGGTCTAGGCGTCGATTTTTTTTATTTATCTTTATATTTAATAACTTCGACGGGGGAAAAGTTCACTGTGCTGAGGGCTTCAATTCGTTTTGCCGCTATGATATCGTCAGGATTATGGATATCCTGATTCTCGAACGTAAATACAGAACAAAAGTATTCATGGAGTAGAACATTAATTTTGGTGTCGTCTGTTTCTAGCTCACCAACATCGTTCTCGAGAGGACCTATTACAATTTTTTATTTTTTTTAGCTCTAAATATTACTAGAAAATAGTTTCGGATTAGTTTTGGCATTGGCAGTAATTTCATTTCCTTTATATTTCTTCTTACGTTTCATGACCATCTTTAGATCTCGTCTGCTAATTTTGTATTCATTTTTTGCTACGTCGTCATGTGGATGTCTCTTCTTTTTGTCTCTCTTGTCTCTCTGCCAACACATGAACCAAGAGTTCTTTGTCAGCCGGCCTCAACCTTCCCTGCACCTTTGAGGTGGATGAATGATTATTCATTTTATAGATCATTAACACTTCATTTTACTTTTTTATTATTTCTTATTTCGTAGGCTCTATTATTTTTTTCTGCCCTTTTTTCTCAGGGAAATTTTGCATTTGTTATTATTATATATATCGAAGTTGGTTGAGACAAGGTGACCCAGGGAAGGGGGTACTCGTGGGGCCGGAACACTCGGGGGACTCGGGATTTCGGGAACCCGGGGACTTGAAAGACCAGGAGAATTTGGAGAGACCCACTTGGATCCTTCTGGGACCCTTTGGGACACCCTTGAGACCCTTCGGGACCCTCTTGACACCCTTCCGGACCCTCTTGAGACCCTTCGGGACCCTCTTGATAAACTGTAGGACCCACTTGAGGCCCCTCTGAATCCTGGAACCTTTGCTCCGTCCTCCCAAATGTACGTTAGGCCTACTCTGAATCTACGTTGAACCTACTCTGAATCTACGTTGAACCTACTCTGAATCTACGTTGAACCTGCTCTGAATCTACATTAAACCTACTCTGAATCTACATTAAACCTACTCTGAATCTGTGTTAAACCTACTCTGAATCTGTGTTAAACCTACTCTGAATCTATGTTAAACCTACTCTGAATCTACGTTAAACCTACTCTGAATCTACGTTAAACCTACTCTGAATCTACGTTAAACCTACTCTGAATCTACGTTGAACCTACTCTGAGTCAACGTTAAACCTACTCTGAATCTACGTTAAGCCTACTCTCAATCTACGTTAAACCTACTCTGAATCTACGTTAAACCTACTATGAATCTACGTTAAACTACTCTGAATCTACATTAAACCTACTCCGAATCTACGTTAAACCTACTCCGAATCTACGGTAAACCTACTCTGAATCTACGTTAAACCTACTCTGAATCTACGTTAAACTTATTCGGTATCTACTACTACCTATTCGGTATCTACTACTACCTATTCGGTATCTACTACTACCTATTCGGTATCTACGTTGAACCTGCTTTGTATCTACAGTAAATCTACTCTGTAACTAAGGTCAACCTACTCTGTAACTAAGGTCAACCTACTCTGTAACTACGGTGAACCTACTCTGTAACTACGGTAAACCCACTCTGTAACTACGGTAAACCTACTCAGAATCTAAGCTGCACCTACTCTGCCACTCTTCAATTGCCCTACGGGGAGTACGGGGGAGTCTGCATTAACTTCGCGTTGGGACTCCGGTGGGAAATACAATCAAACTACTACTCCTACTTTCCTGCACCGCTCTTGCCAACACATGAGACAAGAGTTCTTCGTCAGCCGGCCTCAACCTTTCCTTCACTTCTCTTGCCAACACACGAGCCACGAGTTCTTCGTCAGCCGGCCTCAACCTTTCCTGCACCTCTCCTGCCAACACACTTACCATGAGTTCCCATGTGGATTCCCCGTCACAAATGGAATTAATATTACGGATAGTGAATAGATTTTGATCTCTGAAAGACCTTGTTTCTGACATCTCACTCTCATTATGAAGACTGATAAGCTTCGAAATATTCAGAACGAACCCCATCTGTTCACCCTTTTGTGCTCATTGGCAGATTGGCCAGTCCGGTGTTTGATTCACAGATAGAATTGATGAGAACACGGAGTTTGTATTGATATTTATCAGTTCGGTTAGGAATAAAGACTACAAAAAATCGCGTGTGGAAATAGTGTTTATGATGAGCATTTCTTTATGCCTTGGAAGGTATCTACTGCGCTGCGTTTTAACGGTATACAAATTAATGACGGAAGACTCTTGAATTTTGATACTCGAAATTTCTGAACTCTTCGAACACACCTTAGAAGCTTACGTGGAAAGCTTCAATTACACGTTATAAGAGCATTGCCCTAGACCTGCAAATCTACCCTAAAGCAACTACTCCAACCAACGCGTACCGGCAGGAATTCCTATGACTACTCAATGAAGAATATTTAGAGCACAGCCACATAGACACTGACGGCTCCAAAACCGCGGACGGAGTGGGAGCCGTCGCTGTGTGCGGGGACACCTCACTCTCGGCCATCCTCCCACAAGAGGCCTCCGTGTTCTCTGCGGAGCTTCGCGCAGTCGAACTTGCCGTCTCTATCGCATATACACATCGCTCCCCAAATACGTCGGATTCTCAGACAGTCTGAGTGTCCTCACCCAGCTTAAAACACTGCATTATGAACATCCTGCTCTACGTAAGATGCAGCACGATCTCTTTGGGATGACCGAGACGGGTCAGGCAGAGGAGTTCTGCTGGATCCCCGGGCACGCGGGAATAAGAGTAAACGAACTTGAGGACTCGCTTGCTAAACTTGCATCTACTCACCAAGAACAATTTTTTGCAATACATTACCGGGACTGGTTCCCTATCATCAACTCCCATATAAAATACCGATGGGATGAAATGTGGCAGCAGAGTGGGCAAAAAATGCTTCAGTCAAACCCTCAGTCGGAGAATGGGAAACGAAGTTCACCAACAGAAAAGACCAAGTGTTCATCAACCGCTTGTGCACGGGACACACGTGGATAACTCACAACCACCTGATGGATGTCGACATAGGACCAAACGCACCACCTTGCCTCTGTTGCCACCAAGTGGCTATCAGCGTGAAACACTTACTGATGGATTGCAACGCACTCGCGGCAGCCCGACGAGCGTTCCTAGATCCCCCGTGC
>SDVV010042623.1:0-10324 GCA_016164225.1 Gammarus roeselii | reverse complement strand
TGGGGGGGGGGGGGGACATTGGTCCCTTGGGTCGCAAAAGAGCCCGATGAATTCCGGAGGATGACCCATGTCCCCCGGGTCTTCCCGAGCTCCTCGAGTCCCCCGAGACCTCTCGCCTCAGCTCATCTCGGTTTGTCTCGAATCATTTCGACTAGTTTCGGCTCGTCGCGACCAACTCGACTCGCCTCAACATGTTTCGACTGATCTCGACGCACTTCAACCAGCCTCGACGCGACCCTCGCCCTCTGCGCCAGCAATCCGCGGACTGTAATGGTTAATTGTTCTACTCATGCATCTCACAAACATTTTTCTGTGTATGGGATTTACAGCGCTGGGAGGGGGGAGAAGAGGTTCCAGGATTCAGAGGGGCTTCTAAAGGGTCCCACAGATTCTCAAAAGGGTCCTAAAGAGTCTCAAGGGTGTCCCAAGGGGCCCCAGAAAGGTCCAAGTGGATACCCCAAATCCACCTGGTCTCCCAAGTCCCCCGGGTTCCCGAAACCCTGGGTCCCCGAGTCCCGCGGGTCCCACGAAAACCTCCTCTCTCTGGATTACCTTGTCTCAACCAACCTCGATACATATAATATTAACAAATTCAAAATTTATCACCATGAAAAAAGGGCAGATAAAAATAATAGAGCCCAAGCAAGAGGAAATGATAAAATACTGAAATAAAGTGTTAATGATCTATAAAATGAATAATCATCCATCCACCCCAAGTTTAACGTAGATTCCGAGTAGGTTTAACGTAGATTCCGAGTAGGTTTAACGTAGATTCCGAGTGGGTTTAACGTAAATACCGAGCAGATTTAATTTAGATACAGAGTAGGTTTAACATAAATTCAGAGTAGGTTGAACGTAGAGTAGTAGTAGCTTCCTCTGTTTTCCACCGTATCTCCAACGTGTAGTCACAGAGTGCTCCCCCATAGGGCAAGCAGGATCTACAGATATTTTTACCGGGCCGGGAAAGTCGTATCTCCCAACCGCAGGATCTCAAACTTTCCAATCTAGATCACTCAGTATAACCACGTGGTCAAGACCTTCAAAACTTTCGATAATCACTCGGCTAATCCAAAATTGATCAGTCTTCCTCACTCCTCATGCTACCACGTAAGCACTCACAAACGCCTGTCTGCCTAACTAACATTCGCCCACATAAATCATAAGGACACCTTCCCCTCATGCGTTCATTAGCCAACCGATCACTCCGTGTTAGCACCACACCTTCTTGTGCCTAACCTTTCACTGCGCCCGACTTACCACGCCAAACTCAGTGTCGCCCCTATAAGTAATATTTTGAAACCTGTCAACTAAAAAAATTACATAATGAAAATAAGGTCACGATCTGGTGTGGGCTGACAACACAACTTTGCCGAAAAACATCAAAACATCATGTGCCACGACTAATTTTCAGTGAACAAAGGAAAAATTTAGGCTGTTCCGTGGTCGACTTATCACTTCACACGCTCAAATTGTTAGTTCTTGTGAACGTCAGTTCACGTGATTTGCTAGAACTACGTACATATCGCGAGCAAGTCCTACCAGCGTTAGCCTTCACATGTCAAAAGTTCTAGCACAAGGAAGGTGCCAACATTATGCACTTTTTTAAACGCTTGAATAAAGAACATAAGGCTAACCAATTCAAGGTGGAAAGAGGTATCGTTCTATAAAATTTGGGAAGAAATCCACTTTTCAGTGAACTTATTTCCTTAAATTCGAGTAATTATAGCTTTGTTACCACGAATTGGGATAGTGTCAGGAGAAATGTATCATTACACAACAGGATATGATTATTTTATAGACATTTAGATGGAGATTATGACAGTAGTTCTCTTATTCACAGCTTTCTGGACCAAAACGTTATTACCAGGTATTTTTATTGCAATAGGATGTTCACGCACTTGGTCACAAAAGAGCTTAGATAATAAAATATCAACAAAAAATAACGTATGTACTCTAGAGCCACGCTATGATATATATGATGCATCATCCACACACCGATACAAGAGCGCAGATGAGAGGACTCTTACTCAAAACTAATCCACCAATACATCTTCAGAAATTCACCAATATTTACGTAGCTTTAAAAATGCAACACCATTTATTTATTTGGAAACTTCTCTGTTGTTGATATGATATATATCCATGAACAACATTCTAACACTTCTCATCATCTGATACAAACAAGTAACCGTCGATCAGCGAGAAGAAAGGGCCAATTTCTTCTCTTTGCAGTGCAGCTCACATTTAAAGAAAGGATCTGGGTATTCCGCATCAATATTGACGGGATCACTCAAGACTGGATTTACATGCAACGCACGCCCAAGATGATGACACTTGATTTTCTCCAGCGGCACGCCAGAGGGATTAATAAAGGCCGTCGATCGGTCTCATGATTTACTTATGGTCTTCTGTAATACATGGGCATCTGCCGGCTCTATCCTCTTGTAGTAGTGTTTTTTGGTTTCAACCACCTCGAATCCGAAGTTCCTGTAAAACTCGAGCGCGCTGTCGTTGCTCACTTGAACGTGCCTGGAAAGAGAAGGAGAATGTTGTTTCAAGTTATATTTTCCTCCAGTAGCGAGATCAAAATTTTCTTATGATTGGTGCAATTTTCCATCAAGTCTTGAGTCGATGGAAATTAATCCTGATTTTTTTCAGACCTTCCCTATGCATTCTTTCAGACCTCACGGAAGGTCGGCCACCCCTTCTCCTCCTGGATACATCAAACCGCTTTCTCCCACTCTCGTCAAAAACTGGTTGCGCATGCAGTGCAGTGCGCCCAACTCATGCAATAATCAGGAGCACCGCGGGTGGTTACTTGTTAGTGCTATAGTCATTCCAGGTTTCATCTATTTGACCTTCATCGTGTAGAGATTGGATAACATCAAGGGGGATGTCTTCATTGAACAGGATGTCTTCATTGAACAGGATGGTTTCATTGTACAGGACTTCTCAATGATTAAGGTAAACCAACGCATCTAGATTGAACTGACTTGTTGGTAGAAGAGTTCAAAGTCATCGCACGTCACTAAGAGGTGAAAGAAGATTTGAAAAAGCAGAGCTTTTCTGACATGGTGAAGGATGTGCGTAACAACTTTCATCAGTCACATAAACTATTGCAACTCTCAATACCAAGCTTGCCTGATTCTATTTTGTGCTATGGCGTTTGCAGACTTGCCTTTCACTATTAGGAGCCCAGGAAAAATTTCTCAATTGGGGTCTGGTAGCCTTGACTCTGAAACCTTTAGCTTTCCATGAAAGTCTATAGTGAGAAGAAGCGGGCACACTAACCACTCAGCCACCTAGCGGTTATAAGATTGGATTAAGAATCCTGAGGGTTCCATCATAATATAAAGCTTTTCTATCGTGTACAATTGTGGAAGCAAATCGACGGTTACAACCAAACTACACAACAAAAACTAAGATTACACTAAGATAGTTGGGCTATCTAGCGTGTCAGCTAAGGGAGGCGAGAGTGGTACAATCAAAGGAGTCAAGTGTGAGTGGAACAACCCTTCAAGAATTAATGTTAGCTACACAACCCAACATATTTTTCTCTTAAACCAAGATTCAACAGCTTTTAGGCCCAGAACAAGTGCTAGCTACTGTCATGTTAGGAACATCAACGCAATGCTTAGTAAATACAGCTCATTTTTACATATAATATACTCTTGTTACAATTGGAACTCCAAATGGCAAGACGAGTATTCACGAAAATCTTGGTGTGTGTGTACATGACTCAAAACTAAATTATCAAAAGAAGAATTACAACTGGAATAAAATTTAATTTCGACAGGCAATCCATCTGTGTCAGTTATGTTTGGGATAGGAGTGAAGAGTCTCGACACAATTTCTTCTCAATCAAACTTAAATATCATAGAACCGAAGGCTTTGAATAGCACCCATTTATGTAGATTATTATACATACAAAAGGAACAAGGAAATATCTATGACTATTCTATTAATACAAGCACCAATGACATTTCTTTTATCAAAAATACCAGCAATGATATTTTTCATATCAATTCGACATTTGTTGTACAAAAGCTATGTTTGAAGATGGCAATTATTGAAAATTTAGTAGCTTTCTTAGGGAGATGAATGTGCTTGAATAACTACCTTTACCTACATTAATATTCATCAGGTACATCCTTGCATCTTCTATGGACATTCATCACATGTAATTTCTATTTGTGTAAAGATGAAAAATTAAAAATTAACATGTGAATAATTTGTGTTTTCTGTTCAAGTCAAATTCCATCCAATTCAATGGCCCAGCATCAATTGATGCGCAGCCTACCTCAAGAGCAGATAATTGATAGCAAATCCATTACAAATCATGCTCAATTCTCTTGCATAAAAATTGTTTACATCGACTCCACACCACCTTTTTCCACACCACCTTTTTGAACAGGAACATTCGGGCACACGATATTTAGCAATCATGAATGTCTTGCAAACAGTAGCAGCACTGGCTGTGATAACATACTTAACAATGTATTTAAAGTTACATCTTGGATCGTAGCTTCATTGACCCAACTTATCAAGAAGTCACTCACACAAGAAACTCTTCCTTGTGCACTCACAATTGCTAAAATTAATTCAGTAAATAAGAATTAAAAGCAAATGACAAAAAAAAATAGCTCAAAAACAGTCCTAGCTGTCGTAAGCAAAGTTTCTGGCAAAATATAATATGCTAGATTGCGTATTTATTTTGCATCAAATAACCTACTTAGTTAAAATTTACATGGTTGCACAAATTTCAGGAATACAGAACAATGCCCTAATAAACTTCATTGCAGATATTGTTGCTGGGTTTGATGGAGAGAGTCACTCTTGCATCTTTGATGGACCTCAGCAGAGTCTTAGATTGTGTGAATCATGTAATTTTGGTCGCAAAATTAAAGCAGTATTATTGAGAGAGAAAACGCTCATAAAAAGCAAGCAATAAAACTGAAAGAAATCCAGCTATAGTTCCACTTGAACAACAAATAAAACATTCACATGACCAAGACGGAAAAAAATGAAAAGGAAGTTATAGAAAGAAATCTGGAAAAATATTGTTTTACTTTGCTTACACAGCCAAATTTTCCACCTCCATAACTAATAATGGTCCCTTAATTGATGAATCCGGTCAACTATTTGATGAAAACAAGACAATGAGTGAATTGTTGAGTGAAAATTGCAAATGAGTATTTAGTTTTCCAAAGGTTACACGGCAATATTCAAAGATCACCAGAATTTTCATTGAGGGACAACATTGACCTCTTCCAAATTACAAAAGCTATCATCAATACAGGTAGCAATAGTGCATCAGGGCCAGACGACATCCAAGCTATTCAATTGAAACAAAGCAAACATGTACTGTTAAGACCACTACTAATGTTGTCAGAAATCTTTGGATACCTCTGACATCCTACATACCATGAAACTTACTATAATCTTCCCAATAACAAAATGAGGTTAGCTTACCAGTACAATGATTTACAGACCAATTCAATTGACATCACATGCAGTCAAAATATTTGAGAGAGTAATGAAAGGACAGATAGTGAATTTACTTGAAAAAAAATAAGGTTCAATTCCAAGCAACATGGTTTCAAAAGTAAAAGGAGCACATTGATCCAACTACTGAGCACTATGATGAAATAATCAGTGCATTATGCAATGGATCAAATGTATAGACAGACCTAGACATACAGCCGTTTCCCCCTAGTTAGGGGGTGACTAGGTTTGGCAGACACAGAGGGGGGAGGAGCCCAATCTCCCCGCCACAAGACCGCCGTGTCCCTGCCGAGGCTTGCTCGAACTCGCGACATGCAGCACCAGAGGCTGACACTGCAGTCGGAACGCTAACCACTCGGCCACGGCGGCCTCAAATGGCCGCTGTGGATGGGATTTATGTATGTGCAGTGGATTACAGTATAAAGTAATCTAAATTACATAATGCTGGTATCCAAGGAATGTTCATAAATGGATCAAAAACTTTACTGAAAGGCAGAACTCAAAGTGTGGTAGTAAATGGAGAAACCTCTGCACATAGTGGAAATCTTTAGTGGGGTCCCACAAGGCACTGTGCTAGGTCTTCTGCTTTTTCTAGTAATGGCTGATGATCTGAGCAAAAGCTGTCCACATTCAGCTGTCTCCTGCTTCGCAGATGATACGGAGTAGCTACTAGGCATAGTGTATGATGCAAGAGATGTTGAAAATGTTCAAGCTGATTTTAAATGAATTTTCAAATGGGCAGGCAAAAACAACATGCAATTCAATTAATAAGAATTTAAATTACCAAGATAAGGAAAAAAATACCATAATATAATTCAGCAACAATGCAGTTACTGAAGAAATAGAAAGCTTGTGTGACTTAGGTGTACAAGTGCAGAATAATGCTTCATTCACTGAACAAAATTGCAAAGGTTGAGGCCAGTGGCAAAAGACTTTTTCTGGGCCATGAGAACCTTACTGTCAAGAGATAAAAGGACAATGTTGACTCTTAGGAAACTACTAATCCAACAAGTTATTGCCTATTCCTCTCTCATCAAGTTGCAGCCTTCTCAGTTCTTGCTACTGGGCCTGGGCAGCCTGAGTGTGGTGCAGTGTTGACTTTAGTTGTTAGCAGCAGTGGCCATTAATTAGATTTTCAATATACAACTGATGCAATTATTTGAATAATTAATGTAAATAAAGTTTGAAATAAAAATAAAAATGAAGAAATAAACATTTACAACCTAGTTATTTTCCCTCAGTCTTTTCTATAGAAAAAACATGTTTTCCTGAAAAAAAGTTTCTTTTTGGTGCTCTTATCACTGGACTTGAAGCAGTTCAAAGAAGTTTCAGCTCAAAAATTTCAGAGGCCAAGGAAATGGATTATTATGACAGAGTGAATACCATGAAGCTACCTACACTCAATCCAAGGACATTTTGAAAGATTCATGGACACAAACATTTGAAAAATTCTGGACTGCTACACGGTCATGTAAATGAGAAATTGTATTGAAAGTGACTGAAAAATCAGGCAAGGATTGGCAGAATGTGCTATTTCGACGTGCGTGAATGGGCGGGCGGTAAAAACATGTTAACTGTAGCATCTAACAGTTTCACATGCTGCGCAGCTAAACTTATTGAAATGAATGCCACTGGAAACACGTGAGATCAAACGGGTGCTGCAATTGTCAGCCACAGCAAACGTCTTGAGGTTCAATGCCAATTGGACAAGTACGTACTTCAGCTGTTTTCGGGATCTACCTCTAACCAATGGAGTAGAGGTAGATCTACCTCTAACCAATGGAGTAGAGGTAGATCTACCTCTAACCAATATAGTAGTGGTAGATCTACCTCTAATCCATAAAGTAGAGGTAGATTTACCAATAATCAATGGAGTAGAGGTAGATTTATCAATGATCAATGGAGTAGAGGTAGATTTACCTCTAATCAATGAAGTAGAGGTAGATCTACCTCTAATCAATAGAGTAGAGGAAGATCTACTTTCAATCACTGTATACAACTCCTAACACGACCGCGTCACCAAGCAGGGATCCAACAGGCAAATGTGACAGCAACATACATATGTTGTTGGAGCATGCAGGAGTGGAGAGTTGCTACAGCCGTGAGTCTGGTGGCAGCGACGCTGTGACTGGCTACATCAGCAAAGAAACTCCAAGTATACAAATAGGTATAAGTTCTTGTCAACTACACCCAAGAAGTAAATGTTGTCTTCAGAATAGCTCATGCTGATGAAGACTGTGTAGCTACATATCATCTGCGTATTCTGATATTCCTGTCATTTCTCAACATGTCATTATACATAAATAAACTTCAAAACTAAATCCTCAAATTTATTAACACTTTTGCTTTACTGTAGCTACATGCTTCTATCAATAATTGTTACTGTGGTATTATAAAACACCCGTCATGCCAATACAGATACTACTAAGAAACACTGATACCAATAAGGACTATTGATACCCACAGATACTTCAGTACTGCTACAATTTTTCATCAGCTTCCAATAACATGTCTAATTTTTTGGCAGCTATCCTATTTAACAAATTAACTTTTGCTCAAAGAATACAGACAGAATATAAACCTAAAACATGTCAGATAAACAAATTGGAGAAGTCAATAAACACATAGTCATGAATTAAACTTAAAAAATGATACTAGAAGTAGAAACTTACAGGAAAATGCAGTGGAAGTTGGCTTCATTCTGCACATAGTTGAGGACGTGCTCGAGCATCTTGCTGCCGATGCCTAATCTTCTGTAGGGGGCGAGGCAGCCCAATGTCATGATGTACAGGCGCCTTTGGCCCTCACTGACGTCGATACGGCAGCACACGCCCCCCACAACCACATCATTATAATAAGCTGCAGAGAACAATACCTTCAAACATAAGGTACTCATAACAATAATGGTCATACATATGTGAGAACATTTCTAACAAATAAAAGTTTAGAAGGCAACAAAAATGAGAAATCAAGATACCACAATAAGCTTCTCAAACAATCCCATTACTTATTTACTTAGATAGCTTCTTACTAAAGAAAAATATCACCATCAGCTACCCAACTACATAGTCACCTATAAAAGTTCCGATTTGAAAGCATTATGGGGGTAACTATGTCTATCATGAACTATCTACCAAGTTACCAACCAGTAGGTGTTTCATTTGCAGAACATGACAGCCTAACAAACTAGACCAATAAGATTGGCTAGTAACAGCATGAGATGATCATGAGAATGCTTAAGCTAGCTTCAAATCCTTCATTTTATAGCAAAAGACTATATATAGTTCTTTTTCACCTATTGCTAATTTATATTCCTCTACAAAGTTGCCAGTGGAACAAACAAGCCATAATGAACAGATTTTTTATAGCTCCATATCAGCACACTTACCTAATTTAGCTAATTCCCCCGCTTCCAAAACATCTTTGTAAAACTTATCATTATAACTAACAGGGAAGACCACTTGGTTCAACAACTTGAGCTGCTTGATGTTGTGTGGAGTTACGTCCCCCAGTTCAATGCGGCCTCTGCCAAAAAAATATACAGTATTGATTAAAAGGTAAACACTCAATTGCTGCACACATTAACGGCATTACTACAGTACACAACTTTGGCCTTGGCTGTAGTGTCATTATGAGCTGTAGGTAGCCTTCCAGGTCAAGTACTACTTTCAAGTTTAAATAGTGGATTGTGGTAGCTACTGTATATGGGCGAAAGAGGGATGCTGAGTGGCAGATGCTTGGAAAAGACAACAAGAAAAAGCTAGCTTGTTGAAAGGGAAGTGAAATTAGTGTTATTATTATTATTAAATCATTCATTTCCATCATCTGGCAATGGGTTTTCAATTCTTGGAAAAAAGTTGAATTCTCATACATAAGACCTGAAACTTCACTATGAACTAGATTTTATTTCAGAGAATAGGCTGGATGTGTTTGTGGTTGGTGAGACTTAGCTTGCAAGCTCTGTTTGCTCTCCTTTTGTTGAGGTTCATGGGTTTTCTGTTGTTAGAGGAGATTTGCATACTGGAGTGAGAAAACACGGTGTTTGTATATGTTTGAAGAAATCACTGACGTACAAGTGAACCAGATAGTGTTGGGATGTTGTTGTTTTGTCTCTTTTTCCGAGGTGTACTCACTCGCCTGTAATTTGTAATTATTTGTTGGTGAATGTCTTGGAGCCTGATGGTGCAAGACACCAAGCTCAGAAGTATTCTTGGCACCCGGGTAACTACGACGCTATTTCGGAAGCATTGTCGAAAATTGATTGGCCTCTTGAATTTGTTTACCTTGTTGTTTGTGAGGCATATAGTGTGTTCTTCACTATGCTGAGGAGTCTGATAGACTTACATGTTCCTCTTGCTGGAGACTCGCCTAGGGTACCGTGGTCTGTGAGGCCTCCCCACGGGTTGAAGGTGAGAAGAGCGAATGCGTGGGATGAGTACAAGATTTTTCAAGAAGGAGGTTTGGCAGAAATGATCCTAATACTTTTGAGTCACCAGCTATCTTTCTTGATCACAACTGTCAGTTTCAAAAGCATGCTTTGTTCAGCCAATCTCAGTATGAGGAATACTTTATGCAACAGTACAGTGACTCTACAAAGCTGATCCATGCCCATATATGAAGGAAGAAGAAAGGTCGTCTTGTGGTTAGATCATTTTGTAACACAGTAGGACAGCTGGTGTACAATCCACTGGAGATGACCAAGCTCCTGTCATCTGCCTTCTCTGACGTATATAGAGAGGATGTTCCTCCCAATCCTGCTCCTCTCCATGTATATCTATATCTATATATATCTATACATATATATATGTACATATATATA
>SDVV010042622.1:0-10324 GCA_016164225.1 Gammarus roeselii | reverse complement strand
GACCGGGTGAATTTTTTTCTGCAAGGTCTGTATGAATTCTGATCGACTCATAGAATGCCAGTTGTTGTCGATATTGACCCACTGCAGCTTTTCACGGAGAGGACTTACGTGGTCTCGTTTTCTGTGGTTACCATCGCATGTTATTGTTGCCTCAAAGGATATATATATATATTTTTTTTTTGACCGGGTGAATTTTTTCTGCAAGATCTTTATGAATTCTGATCGACGCATGGCATAAGTATTCCGATCAATTTGGAACACAGAGTAGTTTCGTGATATATGAAGGAAAGATCGGGATCGAACCACACTCCAAGACTTATAATATTGTCTACGACAAGAATTTCAGATTTCCATATCTTGATATAAAAATTGATTGGAACTACTTTTCTTTTCGAATTCGAGCCGAACAAGATGCATTTTGTTTCTTTCAGAGTTGAGCTTGAGTCAATTCCTATCGCACCGAGATTTCAAACTAGTTACGACTATCTCAGCGTCGTCCTTTAACGCATTCAGATCTGACGGTTTCCGGACAAGCATTATTTGGACATCATCAGCATACATGACCCTTTTGCTTGATTTTTCGGTTATTTACTGTCAATGCCATTAACAAAAAAAGAACATCAATGGGCTAAGTGTCGAACATTGCGGGACCCCAAAGGCAACTGTAGTCGGATATGACATTGTAGCGTTATCACGTTTACTGATTGTTGCCGATTCATCAAATAAGTTTCAAACCAAGTAGGGTCTATTCCCATGTCGCGGAGCTTGCCAAAATTTTTTTTATGGCCTACACTGTTGAATTTAACAGCTTGTTTGATTCAAGGCAATCAATTAATTGGATAGATATAATCTTCTCTAGAATCTTTGTCCTGTCAAAGATTCTAGAGAAGATTATATCTATCCAATTAATTGATTGCCTTGAATCAAACAAGCTGTTAAATGACCGACAATATGCATATCGGCTAAAATTGTCAACAGAAGACGCACTCATGAGCATTACTGAAAATCCTTACAAAAACTTTGATGACGGGCAGAAATCTTCGCTGGTATTGTTAGACTTATCGGGAACATTCAACAGTGTAGGCCATAAAAAAAATTTGGCAAGCTCCGCGACATGGGAATAGACCCTACTTGGTTTGAAACTTATTTGATGAATCGGCAACAATCAGTAAACGTGATAACGCTACAATGTCATATCCGACTACAGTTGCCTTTGGGGTCCCGCAATGTTCGACACTTAGCCCATTGATGTTCTTTTTTTGTTAATGGCATTGGCAGAAGGCCGGTCGGTCTGAGGTGGGATATTTCATTTTTGTCCCAAGATTTGTGAGTTGCTTTTATGATTGTATGCTTCAAGATCTCTTTTTTTATAGAGGTGGTAACAACTGTGCTGATATAGGGCAGGGTAACTATTAAGTTGTATTTCATTTATTTTAAGGCTATCCCACCTATTCCTGTAGAGTTTGTGTTCTTTAAGGCAAATACAGCACCCTTTACTTCGTGTTTCGATACTTGCTTTGTTTTCCACTTGGCTTTTGCTCCTGTTTACGCACGAAAAGCTTTTGGATTTGATATTTCTGTTTCGTCGCTCTGTGATCTTTGATCTGCTTCATCGGTGACCTTTTCAAAAACCTGTTTCCCAATCCAAGCAAGATTTTTTTTTGTTAAATTTCTCTGCTGTTGACTGACGGTTTTGGTAAGTCGGTGAGATGATCTTTTTTTTGTAGGGTACTATTCTCTTCGGTACAATCCACGTCTCTTTATAGTTGTTTTTGCACTGCTTTAGTTGATCATGGTGATATCGAATTTGTGCTCTTTTAGCTTCTCGTTCGACTCAATTGTTCTGAAATCGGAATAATTCTAACCATGTGATGCTCTGTTTTTGCACTGCGTTTGAGATAATTTTTCATTGCAACTTCATTCATCAGTTTTTCTGTAATCCATTTAACCGGAGTTTACTGCATTGTTTTAGTTTACGTTGGTGCCACAGCATTCAGAGATGTGATGAGATAGTTAATGATTAATTTGACTTGCTCGGTGACATTATCTGTGTAATGTTTCTGTTTGATCATCTCGACGTTTGCCGTTAGTTGTGCTCTAAATTATTCGCGGTGTAGTATCTTTTCGTAGGACAGGTTGATTTGTATGTAAATTTGTTATATTTTTTGGTGTTTATAGTGCATTTTATTTCATAGTGGTCAAAAAAGGAATTGGGCTCCACGTCTGTAGAGACACTGGATGACGGATTGTTGCTAATGAGCAAATCTACTAAAGTTTGAATAGTCGGGAGTAATTTTATTTGCGCTTTTTATGAGCTGATGCATACCGAGCCTGTCTAATATCGGCACCTTATTGTTAGATTTTAATTTTAATTGATCATCATTGAGATTTCCCAGAATGTACAGCGTCTTTCCCAAGATAACAGCATCTCGAAAATTTTCTTTAATATATTGAAATGAGTGCACACATCCTTTCGGTTGTCTGTAATATCATCCGACCACAAACGATCGGTTCTTTCGTACCTGGATGTTGACCCAGAGGTCATCAATTTCCCTGTCGTCGTTTTGTATTACATTTATCTCGCACATAAATTACCGTTCCACCTCCTTTCCTTTTTCTATATTTTATATTAACATTGGAACATTCACTCTGGATGCAAGTATTGCTAATATCGGATTCAAGCCCTGTTTTAGTGAAGCGTAAAATGTCGATAGACTCATCCTTCATCGTCGTCTTTATACGATCCATCTATACATCTAAACTTCTAACGTTTATATGTTTTATAGAGATATTGCTTGGAATGATTTGGTTATGTTTATTCATGAATGGTAAATGGTTGTTGCTTTCAGTTTGAGCTATTTCTGACTTTAGTCACCTTTTTTGAATTACAAAACAGTTGGTGTCATTTTGGGATGGTTGCAGAAGCATCTCTCCTTCGAAAATGGATGTATTACTGTCGTCTTGTGGGAGAGAGCACTGCATATTTGTTTCCAAATGCTTGTTTCAATTCACTGCAGTATATTGTTGTTTATCGGATCGTTGCTCTAGCGGGTGGATGGATGCAAGACTGCTATAATGATCGTTTTTCTCGACTACAAATATTGAGTATTGAAGTATCTCGTCGCTTTTCTGGTTGATTGGGTTCATTAGTTTTCGTGACGTCAGTTGGCTTTGATTCACCTAAGATGGTGATCTGTGTTTTGAGGGCAATGCCGAGAATTACAGCGACTAGGTCTCCAAATTTGTTATCATAATGTTTCTTTTCGAAATAATTTTATATCTCAGAAATAAACCTTCCATCTCTTGGAGGATAGGCAGTGAAAGCATGATAATCTTCGATATAGTGAAAGGCTTCTTCCATTGCTTCCGTTTTTGTCGCTTTTAAGCTATGTTCAGCGTTTCGTCCGACTTGTGTTTCTAGAGAACCTCTAACTGTGTAGTTAAAGCGATAGTTTTTATGTCGGTGTTGTTCTTTCTTCGCTTCTGCTGGAAACTTTGCGCACTATAAATAAAAATTGACTTTGATAGGGAAGTGATAATTAAGTGAGGTTTTAACTTTATTGATCAAGGCAGCACGTAAAAGTTTAGTTCAGGTATAAAGTTCAAATCACTCCATAAAACGAGCAACCCCTGAATTGCGGCTCTATGCTGGTAAAACCAGGAAAAAGGACAAAGTTGCAGGTATTAGCTCCCACGAAGCTCCCACGAAGCTCCCACGAAGACTGTTGCAGAAGAAATCATAGAAATATTAGGCACATGCTAACTGAGGAATAAAATACAAACACAGAACCCAGCAAAACAAACAAGAATTGAGCTTTAAAAGATGCAAATCAAGAAAACCCCAAGCATCATGCATATCAGTATTTGGAAAACCTTGTCTAATATGGGAAGTGAAATCTTGCAAATAAAAAGTAATCGATGGGACAAAATAAGTATTCAGAATACCTCTCGGAAAAAAGGGGAAGAAAGAAAGGGGAATGTAACCTCATCAACCAGTCTATATACATAATACATTTCATGGTAAGGACTAACAAAAATGACTTCATAAAAAGGGGCAAAATTACTATAGAATTGACAGTACGCATTTTGTTACTGGCTCCATGACAATGTTTCAGCCTAAATCAAAAGCACAGAACGCCTAACCAAGGGAAGTGAAGTGTCATGCGACCAATCTCTCAGCTTAATTTCGAGCAGGAAAGTAAAACACACCACACCAACCACTAGAGAGTCCAGAAAGTGCCACGCGCAACCACAAAGGACAGAACACAGCCCGATGTGTAACAGCACCCTGGGCCGATTAATCAATTGCGGCTGACCAACGATTAGTCTGCAGATGAATCCCAAAATGCACCTCTGAACACCCCTAAAACCAGAGACGCGCATCTCACAACTAAACTGTTCATCTGCAAAGATCAAGATGAGCACCTCAGTCAGCGGAAACCCCGACTAGATTCTACAACAGCCAAAGCACAGTCCATTCTCCAACAGAAAAAATTACAAAATTCTGAACTGAACTGAAAAAGTATGAAATAAAGCTTCAAATCAAAAAGGCATTGGTCAAATTCAATCGTTTTAAATGAAAAGATGCATCAGTAAAATTCAATAAATAGAAGTGTAATAATAGAATTGGCAAATCAGGATAAATAGATAACTGAACTCATGATAAATGAATGACGGGCACTTAAAATTGAGAGCAATCACAGAACTAGAGATGATGAAATAAGGGGATAAATTTCAAGGCTCCCTTAACCATGGAACCTTGCCTGCAAAAGCTGTAGAAGCAAAAGCTATTATATTCTGGGTCAGTATACAAGACACATAAGTAAGAAAGAGGGCGCATCAATTGCGTAAAATAACTGGAAGCAAATCTATATAAGGAATGGCTCTGAGCTCAAAAATAGCTGAAACAAAAGAAAACAAGATTTAGGACACACAATTGGAACACATGAAGGTTAGGACGCTGAATCGCTTGGATATTTCTAGCTTTAAGAAGCAAAACTCACTTTGTAGTGACCCACAAATGGGGCAATTCAATAAAAGAATATGCTCACCAGAGCTCACACGCATTAATAAAATTGTAGAAGTAAAAGCCTGACGCGAGAGACAGATGGGCCATGCCACAGTAGCGTGCAACATGCAAAGTCCATCTGCCACTGTTGATTGGTGCTTCAACTTTGCATCATTTAGAATGGGATTGATATTGGTTTCCTAGTGGAATTGTTGTTCTTTTTCGTCACCTGCATTGGCATTCGTTCAGTCGATACATTGTTTTCCATGTCGGAAACGTAACCCCCATTTAATTCTTAATATAATTTTCAGTGACACTTCTACTGAGTTTAATCAAAAATCTGCTTGCTATTTCGCTAGCGGAATTGTGTGTATAAATGGGATATCCTTTCTTTCGCGTCAGATTTTTGTTACTGATGGTATGTCAACGCGAGGGAGGTCGAACAGAGGCAAGCGAAGAGATTTGAGATTGAGGGTAGAGAGGTCGCTGAGCGATGCCATGAGGAGGGATGAAAGGAAGGGGTGGATAGGGAGAGGGGGCAGTGTAGGGGCGGGCTGAGCCGGATGAGTAGTTCTTGAGCCTGGCAGAGGTGGGGGAAGGGTAGCAAAAGAGGGGTTCGGGGCTGAGGTGCAAGCATAGTTGGACAGAGGTGCCCGAGTAGAGTAGGCTGGATGATGAGGGTGGGGGAAAGGGAGGATACGGGCTCATGTGTTGGATCGAAACGAAGGGCATGGGTGGTGAAGAGGATGGTGCAGTATCATCTTGGTTGGCACTCGGGAGTGAGTATGAGGTAAGTTTAACCGGTCATAGTGTATGTTTGCATTTTCTATCGTGTGATTCATCGCTGAGAGTTTAGGGGTATGGATGTGTAGGCCTCGTTGGAGCCTGGGGTCAAAATCTCCATGCCCTGTATACCTTGCAGGCGAGTTTTAAATAGAACACTCATAATTGGAGACAGCTTTTTAAGTCTTATCAAAATAAAGGATACAGATCCACACCTCGTGAAAAAGATTAACTCTAATAACATCGACTGATTGATAAAATGCATTTCTGTCATGCGGCCCTTCAAATCATACATGATCTCATTTTCCCATTTCACCAACTACTCGCAGGATCTATTCAGAATTGTCAAAGCTGTTACGGCGAAGAATTCTATGGCTCGCATATGTCTTACTGATTCACTCTGTCACCTAAGACAAAGTAGCAAAGCCTTGTTCCATAGACTGTGTCGCACCCTGAAATTAGAAGTATGCTCCGTTGAAGAACCAAATGTTTTAGCTTTAAGGCATGCAATACTATGTCATCTAAAAGGCATTCTATCTCGTGGTAATTTTTGATCACGAGATAGAATGCTTTCTAGATGACATAGTTTTGCAAGCCCTAAAGCTAAAACATTTTGTTCCTCAACTGAGATCACTTCTAATTGCAGGGTGCGACACAGTCTATGGAACAAGGCTTTGCTACTTTGTCTTAGGTGACAAAGTAAATCAGTAATACATATGCGAGCCATAGAATTCTTCGCCGTAAAAGCTTTTACAATTCTGAATAGATCCTGCGAGTAGTTGGTGAAATGGGAAAATGAGATCATGTATGATTTGAAGGGCCGCATGACAGAAATGCATTTGATTAATTAGTCGATGTTATTAGAGTTAATCGTTTTCGCGTGGTGTGGATCTGTATCCTTTATTTTGATAATTCCTAAAAAGCTGTCTCCTATGATGAGTGTTCTATTCAAAACTCGCCTGCGAGGTATACAGGGCATAGAGATTTTGACCCCCTGCTCCAACGAGGCGATGGGGATAGTGGTGCCAGGCTTCTGCTCGACCAACGAGGAGACGGGGGTAGTGGCTCCGCTGGTGTCACCGCTGGCGGCACCGCTGTTGGCACCGCAAATGGCACCGTTTGTGGCACCAGGAAGTTTTCCCCTCAATAGCAGTGGAGAGGCTCTGACACACGTCTGTTTCTCCTCGAACGAGGTGGTGAAGATCATGGCACCAGGCTGCTGCTCGACCAAAGAAGCAGTAGCACCGCTAGTGGCTCCAGGATTCAGGAATTGTGAGGCTCCATAATTCAGGAGTTGTGAGGCTCTGGCACACGTCTGTTGCTGATCGAACGAGGCGGTGGAGATCATGGCACCAGGCTGCTGCTCGACCTACGAACGGGGTGGATGTTATGACACCAGGATTCTGTTCAACCAACATGGGTTGGGGGGTTGTGACGGCTTTTTCTCCACCAGCAAGGGTATGAGAGTGGTAGCGTCGGCGTTTTCTGAGTTGGTGTCATTTATACCCATGGCTCTGACGATATTGACGGAAGAATCAGTGGGTTGGCGTGCAGTATTGATGGTGTTTTCTTTATCAGGGTAGCATCTAAGGTCATTGCTAGGGATCGTAAACACAATTTTAAACAAGGAAACGTTTACCATGATCAGTCAGCGTATATTTTTCTTTGTCATTTACACCAACAATATATCGAATAATGGAGCATTTGTTTGCTTATGATTTGTCTGTTGATGCAGTACTTCGTTCTTCTGCCTACTTGAAATTGATTTTTTATCGAGCACCTACAGAATAAATACTTTTCCCCAAGGTAAATTTTGCCGTTAAATCCTTGGAATGTTTGAAATGTATATTAATATGAGGGACAAGTATTGGTTTGTTATCTACTGCAGTTATGTTTCCGACATAAAGTAAAGGTCAGATGCCAGATACTAGCTGACAATTTCAAAACCAAGGAGCATGCACCATCTATGACTACCTTCTTGATTAAATCAAATGGATTTATTTTTTACAAATGTTCTCTGCTGAAAACGTACTTATGTGTGAGGGTTTGGATAAAGTATTTTACAAAATAACTACGAGTAAAACTATTGCCCAGCATGTATGCACCCCTTCATAGACCCTATTAAAGGACTGTTTTCTGCAATTGTTTTATGATCAAATAGACGGTGAGGTGGCAATAGGGTAAATACGTTTTTGATACAACCGTCGGAAAGTAAGAATACATATACTTAATGAGGTTTTATGAATTCTTAGGGTAACTGACCGAGATGTTTGGATCACTTCTCTCAACCACCAATGATTGGCCCATTATGCGTAAATCTTTATCGTACCTTTCAGGAGCGATTGCCAGCTGACAATTAACGCGTATTCTTTAAAATGTATTGTGACAATGTTAGCTAATCTGAAAGTAACGTATTGAGCAGACGGAAGAACGTTCATATACAAGGTTACTGTCAAGATACGCGTTGGGTCGCTTGTTAACAGTGGAGGCTGAGAACGTCATGTTTTCAGACTGTTTAAAACTGTAAATCAGATTTTACTACATGACAAATAAACTGTCTGCCACTGGTAGGATATGGTTCACCTCATTTGAATGATTGATCTCCCGAGAAATGGTTCGCAGTTGATCGTTATTTTACGACTGTGTGATACATCATAATAATTGCAACATATTGTCTGGTATATGGTATTTTTTTGTAACAGGACAGGATTTACGAAGAAACGTATGAGTTTTATACTTTCGAAATGATACACTACAGATAAGCAATCGGTGACTGCTCTGTGAAATGGGAGTTGTAGAAACGCCACCACATCACAATATGAAGTCCGTACTCGAGAATCATATATACCAGCACTTTTTTCCTGCACATTCCGGGCTTATTCAGTGCCATTTGTTTCAGTAAATGTCAAATGGTCAGTTGCTTTCTGACACACTCTCCATTATAACAGCCAACAAAAAGGGAAATGAACGAGGCAGACACAGGAATGCGGCCATTGCCTGAGTAGTGTGGCGTTGAACATTTTTTCGTAATGAATGCGTTTCATTTTACGATGATTTTTTCAGGGATTCCAAATGTATTCAGCTCTATTTCTTTGTCCAATTGAAGCGCAAGTGACGACTTTTTTTATTGCTAGATCCCACTCTTTTCATTTAATATAATTTATCCTTGTCATGGCGACCATGATTTATCTATACTTGGCGAATTGCTAGCTACAATCACCTATTTAAATATTGATACGATCGCTCACATGATGGAATTGAGAGCAATTGATGGTATGTTGGTTGATTTTTCAATTGATGACGAGGTCTGATATTTGCCGTACTGTTATTATACCCGAGGTGTGTGTATTTCCGCATGATACACTTAAATCAATTTATGAATACTCAAAATAAAACAAATACTTTTAACATTGCCAACGAATGGAAATCGGTAGAAGTCGAAATTGCTCAAAAAATAACCGATCCGAGAACGACAGCTTGCTGAGCGTAGCTCTTCATAGGAAGGGTGATGTCTTCCTGCATGAGTGAAAGTTGAATAATAATAGATAGACCCGCGAAAGATCAAGATGTTCCAACTGCCTCGTAGTTTAGAGGGCGAAGATATATGCGTTTATGACATTCTTTTGCTCCCGATTAAGGAGTCTGGCAGTCTCTCGAAAATAGTATCCATAATAATTATAGTTCAGTATTCACGAGATGCCTGGTGGTATTCTGGCATTTTTCAAAGAATTTTCTAGGTCTATAAAAGAAATTAAATTCAAGGGTAACTATTATCGAGTACAATATTTAGTAACACATAAGGGTCTCAAGTTCCATTGTAAATCCTTTATCTCCATCGTGTAGTCATGGACTTTTGATTTTAATTATAAAATGTATAATTTTGAGATTGTTTGCTTATATGGTAGGGTGCCGCGTATCTTTTTACCCACGGCGTTCATGGGCTGGCCTTCAACCATTTAAAAGACCGGTCAGCATGTCTCACTCGGTGTCAGCACGTCCGAGTTCCCTCAACTGCTGAGAATATCACGGAGACGAGTGCTACTGGAGGCGTGGATGAGTACAGGTAAACTCCAAACTTGAATAGCACTTTTTTTGGAATTTTAGAGCAATTAGATTTGATAAAATTCGCTCATGGCAGGATGGCCATGTAATGTAGTTGGTCTTTTTTTATCGTACGTCAAATCGATCATGAATTTTCATCTATTTTAGACAAGAGCATGACTGAGGCGAATACATAAAAATAAGGCAATCAAGAAAAGAATAGCTTCATATTTCTGGTTGTACTTGCGCACAACGTCACGGTCTTGTACAGGCCGACTTAAAGATGTTTTAGGCGACTGTTTCTGAATTGACTGTGAGAATTGAAATCTTAGATTTATATCTTTGAATTGATGCATCCGATTGTGCTGTTTCTGTTTAGTTCCAATGTATTAATGTCCTGTGACTTTCTTGTGCAGTGTTATCACTGAATACAAGTTACGTGTTAACATAGTTTTTGAGGATGTTTAATGTTTGACGCATCCTCAGATGTAT
>SDVV010042621.1:0-10324 GCA_016164225.1 Gammarus roeselii | reverse complement strand
ATATATGTTTTTTCTTCTTTAGATGGCTGTATTGGGGTACGGTTGACTCCTTTCAGCTGTTCATCATACATATTCATTCGTTTCTGGTATGAATATTTTTATAACACATTTTTGGAGGGGTGGGGTGCGAAAGAAGACCCCCTAGGCAAAAAGTTGGATGCGCTCCCAGAATGTTCAGTCATGAGTTGTGTTGAACCCTGTTCATTGTAATATCAGTAATTTCCACAGTTGATTTGCCATTATTTCTATGTTTTGAGTGTTATGTATAATTATTTATATAATCATGTCTGGTTTGATGATTCTATATATTTTTTCTGTACATATATGTTCGTATTCATTTTTAGTTGCGGTGTAATTGACTCATTCGGTGGTTGGTTAGTGGATTATCTGGCGGTTGGATGCTTGGTTAAAGCCTATTGGTTGGATTTGTGGCAACGTTTTGTTTTTTCCATCTATTTATTTTATAAGTATATAATATCTATACGGATAATATGGTTTATTAGTTTGGCAGTTAACGTGTCGATGTTTGTTTTTTTGGGTTAATGCAGCAGCTTTGCTACGAGAATCAATCTACCTCATAACGCATTATCCAGTTTTGAACCAGAAATATCGGTGTTACCATGTATACGCATGTTGCAAACGGACCGTTATCAAGCGGATGTAGATTATTCGGGTAGTCTTATCTCGATCTTTTTGTATAGTGAGAATAGGTTGAATGCCCTGTAGCGAGAGTAGCTAAACGATATGGAATTTATGTAAGTTATTATATCGTGATATGTATACTTAGTAATGATCGGTTGAGATATATTGAATTTTTATTGTTTTCGGAATTTTGAAAAGTTATCTCATACAGTTATAGGAGTTTTTAGGATATTTTTGGTTTGCAGCTTCCATGTAGCACAATATTTCAGGAATAATTGGTCGGTTATTGCATCATTTTGGTATATTGTGTATATATATGACATTCTGTTATGATTGAGCCGTGTTTACTTTAGTTAAAGAAGATTTAATTTACCCCGTTTTGGACTGAGTTGGAGAAGGATATCATCAAATTTCTAGGTACTATAGCGTGTTCGTGTAGAAGAATTCCACATCATTTACTATATGTTTCAGTTATGTAAATCAGTCAAATGTCCTGGCGACTTATTCACGTTAGTTGTTTGGTTGGTTACATGTTATTTTTTTCTGCGTACATCATGGTTTTAATGTATGTTTTGGATATGGTAGAGGATTGATCTTCTTGCTTCATTATAACTCGTGCCTTTTCGTATATTTAATTCAGTTTTGTATGTTCTCTGTACAGTTTCCATCTTCGATGCAAGTTATTGGTATTTTATACTATTATTGGAATATTAGGATATATCACTTTTGTATCCGCAATGTAGAACATTATTTCATGAATAATTTAGTTACATGCTGTATATTTTTAGTGTTTTATATATCTTTTTACATCCTGGTACAATGTTTGACGTGGATATTAGAGGTAAAGAAGATTCGATTTGTTACAAACTTGGTTTTGTTGTTAGCTTATTGTATGTCTATCGTAGAACCATACTTCTATGTCCAGGAGGAGTTAGAGAGTCTCCAAACGCGAAAGCTCGTTGCGTTTACGTTTATTTGTATAGTAGACCGATTTACTATGATAGATACCCTAGTGTATTACAATTTTTAATGTTAATTAGAGCAAAGTAGAGAATAACATAGTTATTTTATTATTGTGGTATGATTTTATCCACGATAATCATAGAAATGTATGTTTAAGAGGTGTAAATCCGTACTGCAACTTTGTGAAATTTCTTCATTGAACCCTAGCAAGTGTGTAGTTTGACGTTTTAGAAGACAATTTACTGGATGGATGGGTCCTGGTGAAGAGGCGGTTTACACTCTTTGGTAGTCATTTGGAGTTCATCCATGTTCAACGTCAATTTGTAAGTTCTTGTATATGTTGGTCTTTAGTTCCATGCGTTTGTTGGAGAGGTTATGCGACAAGCTGCTGATCGTTGTAGTGATTTACTTAGGTCGTCAGTAAACAAATGCCCAGATTTTTATGGCCACACTCATTGAAACTCATGTCAGGCCCATTATTAACAACTGTACCTCCGTATAGATTCTTGGTTATGTCTAGGATGTGACTTTGCTCGATGTTGTTCAGAGATGATGGACTAAACAGATGCATGGTATGTCTGAGGTATTGTACCATGACTGGGTGTTACCTCTAAATTGGTTATATATCAGTGGTAGATTGCTGAGAAGTGACCTAATAGAGCATTGTAGTGTTCGTTGTTATGACACAGTGTTTTGATTTTGTACTACTAGAAGCATAGCATCAAATAGGTCTAGGAATTTGTTATAGATTTTAACGGATACCGCAGTAATATTACTTTATTATGCATGAACTCAGTATTTGTTTTAAATGACAGATTTTTTTGGTATGGCTTAGCGTCGACCGTGGTGACTCCCCTGCATTTTCCGCATACTTTGGAATAACTCAAAAAGTACGCGGCCATGAATCACCGCAAGTTTCAACATTCTATTCCCAACCAAAAAAGTTATTTACGAAAAACCGTGCGGTGAGCTATGGCCCCTAATCTTGGGTAATTTCCCGCACCGAACGAGGTGATTTCCCGCAACCCCCATTTATCAATAATCGAAATGCGAATGGGAAGTCCACGAGTACCAATAGAAAGATTATGCATGTATTAGTATATGTCAGTTGCTTAAAATAAAATGATACGTAAAATTTTACGTATGACATTTTTAATTTTGATGCTCGTCTGTTTGACGCTGTCATACTTGATTGTCGAAGAGATTTTTTTCTTAATTTCCCCGCATAAAAAGAAGTTTTTCTTCAATAATTGCAAACTAACTTTAATGGAAGTCATTTCTCCACATCCATAACTAATTATGATCTTAAAGTATCAGCAAATGAACGAATATTACGAAAAAACTATATTTTTTAACTACGATGGAGCGAGTAAACATGTATTTCTTCGATTATGTAGCAAACTAATTGCATTAACATGAATACAAGGCATGCTAGGTAAGCTATTGTTATCTTGATATGAAAATATGATGAAAAAAGATCGTTCCTTTGTGTTAAACATAAGTTAACACTTAGGCCTAGAGTTGTCACCATGTGTTATAAACATCGGGTCATTATAAAATTAGTTACGCATTTTGAAATTAGTTGTGGTGTCATTATTTTGGGTCATATATTTTCAGATGTCTTTATATGTGTGGAAAAGCGCATTTAATTACTTTTCATTTAAGAAAAAATAAGTTATGTATTAACAAAATTTGGTGCGGGGAATCACCCCCGATCATTTTTTCACTTGGGATGATTCCCCGCGGTTGTATATTTATATATATCTACAAAAGTTTACGTTTCTTTCCAAAATCCTTTTTACGCAACCAACTACGACCTATTTCGAGTATCACCACCAAATTTGGCCCTAGTCCAATGAAAACTCTAGTCACAACATCAAAGTTTGCGGAACGTTGATTTTTCATAAATTCTGTGCGCGTATGAATTCCTACAAGTAGCTGATACTCATTAACAAAGACCTGCTCATTCAAGTCCCGTAGTCAAATGGTGACATTTCCGACGTTTTGTGTCCCCCAAAGGGGGGTGCGGGGAGTAACCCCGTGTTGCCGACCGCGGGAAATCACCCGGGTCGACATTATATGTTAGAATATGATCGTAGTATTGTTTCAGGTCACCTTAGGAGTTCAAGTACTGGATTATTTCATTTATATCTATTGCAAGATCGGATGTACATCGGCTTCATGTATTGATCGACCATACACCGTTCCATATTGGTGTAGGATCTATCATCTGGGGTGTGGTAGAATATCACTATAAATCATAGTTAATCAATATTTCTTAGACCATACTATAGAATCTTATTCAGCTATTTTAGAGTTGTTGTTTTTGTATGATTTTGATTGGTTATCATAGGATTATAACTATATCAGGGATCAATTTTCCTAATTTCATAGAATGTTGGGTATAAATTAGCTTAACTGGATGTAACGGTCCATAATATTGGTATGTTTTACCTCTCGATATTGGATTTGGGTCCTATTTCAAGTTGTCTTGGAGAACAAGTCTACACAATTTGTGAAGAGTGTTTGTGTTAAAATACTCCATAAGTTTAATGTAGACATCAATTAGGTCATTCGCTCGCAAAAAAATAAATATTTATCCATTTTCATACATATGTTAGGTATTTCTTCATCATATCAAATATATCCACTTGGCCATATTATTTTACCAATCTTCAACAGATTTTGTACCTACATATTTCTATAATTTTTCACTTTGCTGTTACAAGTCCAGTAATATCGATTAGTTTCAAGTAATGTTAGGTGATCGCTCGCTAGTAAACTGCAGTTTTGAAACGGTAATAAATATTGCTATATCAGTGTCCGTTTTAGTTATTGAAGCGCTGGCAATAAATTTACACATATTTTTGATCTATATGCTACATTTTATTTGGTTAGCAAGTTTTTTGTAAATGTTTTCACAGTTAGAATAAGATTTTTTGCCGTAATGTTGGATTTGTTGCTCCTACCATTTTTCGTCTATTATAAAGAATATTGAATAAATCCACTCCAACATTTTACTACAGATCCGTGATGTAAGGTGGGCAGTCAACAAGATCTAGGATATAAACCATGCCTAACGTACATAATTAGCGAAATATACATCAATGTACGACAACATAGATCAAATGATAACGAATGCAAAGAGGGTTGCCATTCACCGTCAGATACGTTAATACCTAGGTAACCTAACCAACTTAACCAATAATTATATATTTTCATTTTAGTTTGGCCGAGTGGTAGCCGCCGTGGCCGAGTGGTTAGCGTATCCGACTGCAGTGCCAGCCTCTGGTGCTGCATGTCGCGAATTCGAGCCTCGGCAAAGACACGGCGGTCTTGTGGCAGGGAGATTGGGCGCCTCCCCCTCTGTGTCAGCCTAACTTAGCCACCCTCCTGATAAGGGGGAAACGGCTGTATGTCTGTACATACAAATTTATCTGTCGACAAATTTGGTGTGTCGACAAATTTCGTGTGTCGACAAATTTGGTGCGTCGACAAATTTGGTGTGTCGACAGATTTGTCTCGACACTTTCTGTCATGACAAATTTCTGTTCTGACAAATTTTTGTCCCAACAAATTTCTGTTTCGACAAATTTCTGTTACGACAAATTTCAAGTCTCGACAAATTTCTGTCCGTACAATTTTATGTAACGATAAATTTGGTGGGTCGACAAATTTGGTCGGTCGACAAAATTGGTGTGTCGACAAAATTGGTGTGTCGACAAAATTGGTGTGTCGACAAAATTGGTGTGTCGACAAATTTGGTGTGTCAACAAATTATGTGTTGTCAGATTTCTGTCTTAACAACTTTCTGTCATGACAAATTTCTGTTTCGGCAAATTTGTTTCGACAAATTTTAGTCTCAACAAATTTCTGTCTCCACAAATTTATCTGTCGACAAATTTGGTGTCAACAAATTTAGTGTGTCGACAAATTTGGTGTGTCGACAATTTTGGTGTGTCGACAATTTTGGTGTGTCGACAAGTTTGGTGTGTCGACAGATTTCTAACTCTCGACAAATTTCAGTCTCAATCAATTTCTGTCTCGACAAATTTATGTGTAGACAAACTTGGTGTGTCGACAAATTTTGGTGTGTTGACAAATTTGGTGTGTCGACAAATTTGGTGTGTCAACAAATTTGGTGTGATGAAAAATTATGTGTCGACAGACTTGTCTCGACAATTTTCTGTCACGACAAATTTCTGTTTCGACAACTTTCTGTCTCAACAAATTTCTGTTTCGATCAATTTCAGTTTCGACAAATTTCTGTCTCGACGAATTTATGTGTTGACAAATTTGATGTCGACATATCTGGTGTGTCGACAAATTATGTGAAAACAGATCTCTGTCTCGACAACTTTCTGTCTCGACAAATTTCTGTTATGAAAAATTTCTGTTAAGACAAATTCCTGTCTCGACCAATGTCTGTTTGACAAATTGTCGTGTCGTGGGACGCAGCTCACTGAGAGCAAATTCAGTACGGCAGGGCAATAATTGCCGACCCCATCTGTGGCTCAAGGGCAGTGGGTTACTAATCCACTGCCCAGATGGGCCGCCCAGCACTGAATCTAACCTTTTGAAAAAGGGCGACGATCTGTCAGGATCGAGTGAGGCGGGAGTGCTCTGCGTCCGAAGCAAGAGCGACGAATGAATGATGGGGTCATGGAGGTATAATAGGGAGGAGGGAGCATTTGCTAATTTCTGTGAAGCCAGTTTTGGTGCTCGGTAGCTCGCGCTCTGGCCGCCTCAGTCGCGAGTCAGACATGGTACTAGCAACTGTGCCGGCAGAGCTATTGAAAGGCTTGCAAAATTTATAGAGTAGGTAGGCAGCCATTTCTTACTCGCGCAAAAGTTATTTCTATTTTGACAATGCGCCACATTTTATGTTGAGCATCGTCGACCCATGATCACGAGCACGACCAACACTTATACAACCTCCACGTCCGACGGTTGCACGAACACTGACTCCAGGCAGCCGGACACCAGAAACGGCTTCATTCGAATCCACACACAATGCAGTCAATGCTTCCTCCTCCTATTATACCTACATGGATAGGAAAGCCCCACCCTCGTTTATATAGGAAAAGAGGGGGTTGGGGGGTTCAGCCGGCAGACGGCTGAGCGCGCCACTCTCTACCTGGAAAACTTTTATTGACAGGCAGAAGACGCCACGCGCCGTCAAGATGCCAAAAGTTTGTTTCCTAGAAACTCGAGGACAGTCGAGAAACTTAAAGTTTCGAGATTCCCGAGTAAAGTTAAGAGACACAAAGGTCTAAATCGGTCGCAAACTACGTTCAACGGTTGTTTTCAAGATTCTCTCGTAAAAACGTCTCTGTAATGTTTCTCTTCAGGATTAATTTGAATAGGAAGCAGAAGCGCATACGGCTTTTCCGAGTGGAAGAGAAAAGAGAGGGCTGCCATACCCCAGCATTCATAAGGGCTAGTGAAACAACAGCTTCCTGTCAGAAAAACGGAGGGGACTGCCAGCGTGGGGATTGAAGGAAGCAGGGAGTACAGATTTTCTGGGCTGTGATGTAAAGGAAAACCTTGTGGTAACCGTCATTTCTTTAAAGTAGCAAGCGGAGGAGGAGGCCCCCTATGGCTCTTACTACATTACAGAGAAATAGCTTTTTATCGAGAGAATCGAGATAACAAAAGTTATATTCTCTTCCACTTCGTAAGAGCCATAGGGTTTAGCATAGAAAAACACCATCATGTAGCGCAAGCTGGTCTATGCCAGCTGCGGCTACATCTTAAACTGAGTGGGTTGGAAGAAACGCCTGCCTGTAAGGAATGTTAACACATTTGAATAAATGGAGAAATGACTAATTGTAGGCAGGTACTAGTATTGCTTAGTGCCAACAATAGCAAATAAAGTAGCTCCTAGCGGCAAAATAATGTGAAGGCCTTGAGTTTGAGCGCCCAAATACTCTTAATGTGAAGGCAAATACAAATATTTGCGTAGTGCCGACGGCAGTAAATCTGTTCACTCATAGCGTCAAAAATAATATGTGGGGCTCGAGTTTTGACCAACCAAATGAGAAGTATGTAATCCATACCTATTGCCCACCAGTATGAGAGTGGGTGAACGATCAGGTAGTGGCAATGTATGTATGTATAGACACACAGCCGTTTCCCCCTAGTTAGGTGGGTGGCTAAGTTAGGCAGACACAGAGGAGGGAGGCACCCAATCTCCCCGCCACAAGACCGCCGTGTCCCTGCCGAGGTTCGAACTAGCGACATGCAGCACCAGGGGCTGACACTGCAGTCGGATACGCTAATCACTCGGCCACGGCGGCCTCAGTGGAATCCTAATGTGTTTTGTGAGTTGAACTCTTGACACAGGCCACCAAGTGAAAATGACGCGAGGGTAACGCCTACAGAGCGTGTGACTTGAAACCTGAAGTACAAACGCAGTTAGAGATGGCACCAAAAGGCAAGGATGTCAGCAGTGCAGGTGGAGGTGCAAATAACGTACATGTAAATGATGTACTATGTTTTCTTGGAGCAAAAAGAAACGTCATTCCGATAGACGATCTGGTTGCAATAGTCAAGACAACATACGGTGCGGAAGCAGCGAAGGAGGCTTTGCAATTGTATGTAAATGTTCAGCCCCAGGCTCCAGATACAGCGCCATCTAGTGGCGGAGAGAGACTGTCGTCCCGTCGAGGTGCCTCGACAGCGCTTCAGACTGCTTTGAAGACTATTCTACATCTGATGAATGAAGATGACCCGCGTATTCCGCTATTTGCAGCAGTTGACACTGATAAAGTCCCCTCTGTTGACCTGAGAAATATTGATGCAGCTCATATTATTGCGCAAACCCGTGACGTTAGAATCTAAATGTCGTCTCATACTGAAGCAAGTAAGAAGATTCAACAGGCTCTAGATGAAGTACTAAGCCTTGTCAAAGTCCCTCCTATTTGTGACTGCAATGCTGATAGGATATCAAAGATAGAAATGTGTATTACAACAATGCTTGCCGAAAACAAACCGTCCAGTATCTTAGAAGGTATCCATGAACCGATGGCAACTGAAGGCCTTCAGAGTGGTCGTACGTTTGGCAAAGCCCTATCTGCCGTGCCTCAAGACATGTGATACCGCAACCAGCTGTTCTACCGGCCTCACCACCATCAACGCAACCATCAATGATACCACAACCACATACTCAGTTACCTACTCTCTCGCTCTCGCGAGTACAATCACCATCATTGACATCACTAAGCCCCCTACCGCCACCACCACCACCGACATCACTACTTCAACAACAGCTGAAGGCGGACAACACAAGTAAAACCCAATACAGTGACATGGTACGACAGAAATAGTCTTCACAAAGTCGTGACTCAAGCACTAAGGATGATGAGCAAACGTTGCCGAGCAATCAGGAGGGATTCACGGATATGTCGGCAATTAGGAAGTAAAAATCGTCGAAGAAGAACCCTAAGGTGAAGATAGGCAATGGGCGTACTCTTCAGGAGAGTTTCGCGACTAATGGCACTGCGAAACTCTTCGTGTCACTACCGTATCATGGAAGTAGGTTCCCTCTAAGAAGAATGAAGGGACGTGTGAAGCAGCATCTTGGCGAAGAAACATTGTTCACGTGCAAGAAACGTCTAAGCACAATAGGGGACACGTCACCCTTTGAGATATATGGGGACGCATATCTACTGGATTTGATTTGATTTGGGCCTCATTCGTATCTACTGGAGTTCGTGCTCTTTGACGAAAACATTTGGGAACAGAGAACCTGCTTACAGCTAGTCAAGACCAACGTGCGCTTACCAAAAGACTACGACCTGACAGATGAACAAAGCGAAGCAGATGTTAGAGAACGGATTAGGGAGATACAGGTAAAGAGTACGATTTTTTTATTTTGATTTGATTTGGGGCTCATTTCCACCAGAGCCTCAACGTGAGTCATAATAGGCTCTCCCGTAGAGTGCGACCGTCGTTGATTCAGGTAAGTCCTCATGACCTCGCGTGCGAAAATTTTAGTTTTGTGAAGATGAAGTCAGTACATATTTCAGTTGTGGCATATTCGCGTACTAGCGCGTACGAGAGAGTAAAGAGTTAATGCGTATCTTCGTAAAATGTGTTGTTATTTCTGTGCGTAATGGGGTGGAGAGACCACCTCATTTGCACAGCTGTTTGAGGTTTAGACAGCTTTGTAAAGTCCGGTGTGTTTTCCGAAAGCGATGAGCTTTTTACGGTAGGTTGGGTCCGTGAGTAGGCTGTGTAGGTTTCACGAGGGATCTAGGAACGCTCATCGGGCTGCCGCGAGTGCGTTGCAATCCATCAGTAAGTGTTTCACGCTGATAGCCACTTGATGGCAACAGGGGCAAGGTGGCGCGTTTGATCCTATGTCTTGGTATTTTCTGTTGGTGAACTTTGTTTCCCATTCTCCGACTGAGGGTTTGACTGGAAGCATTTGTTGTCCACTATGTTGCCACATTTCATACCATCGGGATGTTATGTGGGAGTTGATGATAAAGAACCAGTCCCGGTAATGTATTGCAAAAAATTGTTCTTGTTGAGTAGATGCCAGTTTAGCAAGCGAGTCCGCAAGTTCGTTTCCTCTTATTCCCGCGTGCCCGGGGATCCAGCAGAATTCCACTGCCTGACTCGTCTCGGTCATCACAAAGAGATCGTGCTGCATTTTACGTAGAACTGGATGTTCATAGTGCAGTGTTGTATTGTGGGTGAGGACATTCAGTCT
>SDVV010042620.1:0-10324 GCA_016164225.1 Gammarus roeselii | reverse complement strand
CATCTAGACTGTATTTATCTAATCTCCATATAGACTGTATTTAACTAATCTCCATCTAGACTGTATATAACTAATCTCCATCTAGACTGTATTCAACTAATCTCCATCTAGACTGTATTTAACTAATCTCCATCTAGACTGTATTTAACTAATCTCCATCTAGACTGTATTTAACTGATCTCCATCTAGAATGTATTTAACTAATCTCCATCTCGACTGTATTTAACTAATACCATCTAGACTGTATTTAACTAATCTTTATCTAGACTGTATTGAACTAATCTCCATCTAGACTGTATTTAACTAATCTCCATCTAGACTGTATTTATCTAATTTCCCTCTAGACTGTATTTAACTAATCTCCATCTAGACTGTATTTAACTAATCTCCATCTAGACTGTATATAACTAATCTCCATCTAGACTGTATTCAACTAATCTCCATCTACACTGTATTTAACTAATCTCCATCTAGACTGTATTTAACTAATATCCATCTAGACTGTATTTAACTAATCTCCATCTAGACTGTATTTAACCAATCTCCATCTAGACTGTATTTAACTAATCTCCATCTAGACTGTATCTAACTACTATAAGAAATAATTTTCATGTCACGTGGTTCATAAACGGTCTCTTAGGATTAATCCTGACTCATTACCTACTGTATTGAGTACCACACGTATACAGACTGTCGCCTGCAGGTACCATGCACAGCATAGGCTAATAAATGGAAGAAGTATTGGAGAAGCTGGTCTCTATTTTGACTTTAGAGACTGTAGGTTACCCACCAAAATTGCAAACCGCATTTTTAATGGACTACTGAATATTGCCTCTCCACCTGTATTGATTTCAAACCAATCTATGTATGTTAGACTTGTACGGAAACCAATTATATTTGTCTGCGGACAACGAATTAAAATTTGATCAAGCTCAGTTGACACAGTTTATTAGGCAATTTTTCTTCGTGGTCCTATTCTAATGGTATAAAAATGGACGATAAGTTTCACAAGACCAATTGACACAACAATAAATTATTTTATGATGAACATGCGGTCTTCGTCAACAACTCCTTCGATTCCCTCGCAGTACAATAACTCCTTCAATCCCCTCGCAGTACAATAAATCCTTCAATCCCCTCGCAGTACAATAACTCCTTCAATCCCCTTGCAGTAAAATAACTCTTTCAATCCCCTCGCAGTACAATAACTCCTTCAATCCCCTCGTTGTACAATTTCAGATAATTTCAACCCACTCCCATTGCTTTGAGATTTCGTCAATTGTTTTAACATTTTCATAACAGTTTAATGACAGGACAGCTGGCCCGCTGGATAAAGTGTAGGGATAACTCTAAATTGATATGGCACGAAGTATTCTCTAGACACTTTATTTTTGTTCCTCGTACCAAGTGTCGTGTGTTCCTTCCTCATCTATTTAATGTGAAGGCATTGCGGAGATTTACAATGTAATTGTTTCCACTCGTTTCGTCCGCGGCTTTTAACGTTTCGAGTTACGAGCTCTTCTTCAGACGATGGCAACACTCAATCTTTTCGAGGGAGAGTCGCCGCTTCGGTCTTGAAGAGAGTTTGCAGCAGGGACGCCAGGATTACAGTAAATGGTTGTTTGCATCGAGTTGGTATATTGTCCCCCTCATTACTGAGGGGCTATTATATTAAAAAAAAATCGTTAAATTTGCAAAAGTTACTCGCAGGATATCAACGAAACTTTATTGTGTTTTTTTGTTTTGACATCATTATTACTTTCCCGATTTTTGAACAATATTCTTTGTTATCGTAGAGCGTATTTTATGTACAAAAGCTTACGACGTTATCACGTTCGTCTCTGGTATACATTCATAGAAGTAATAAACAACTTACTTCTGATAAAAATTCAATGAATTATGGGCACAGGTGTTACTTTCTTGTCCGTTTTTATTGAAAGACATACTCCACATACTTTGTATAATCTGTTTCATGATTTCACAGTATTTTTCCCTAAGAAATAACAAAGAAATTGATTGTTGAAGCACAAGCAGCCATCAGTAAATTAGCTGTGATTTTAAAAAGGCTCATTCCCATGATACGATTAATGGAAAACACCATTGGCCTTACGTCATATCCCTTTACCAGTGTGATGTCTACAAGCGCATCGGAAGGAGGCTAACGATACGTTGACGATCGCCGGTAACAAATTCTTCTTAGATTAGGCATGCGCAGACAAGAAGGTCACTTCACTCGGTTGTTATGATCTAAAAATGTAATTTGTAGGAGGAGAAACTACCAGTAGCAAACAAACCTAAGCCCAATTTAACGTGTATTGTTCAGTTTGAAAGAACCATGGAAGAAGACGCTCGGGACTGACAACTACAATCCCAATGACACAAGTTCAGGTTAGGCCGAGTCAGTTGACGGAAGCGATTAATCGCGAACACACGCATGCGCATACGTGACTGGTCTGGAGCGGGAGGAGAGAAACGAGAAGCCGAGTCTGTATCCGCTCGACCTCAACCCCGACCTATTACTAGGTTGTACTCGTCCCCGAAGACCTCTCCCCACGTTCAAATTTCTAACTTAAACTCTTGTTTTATTTATAGTGTAAATACAAATATATCACTTGACGACAACGTGCGTATTACAGGGCGAACATCCTCTGCCATCAATATCGTAAGATATAACACAGTGTCACTCAAATAAAACGTAAGGTGAATCATATAGAAGGTGAAATGAAGATTTGAAAGCAGTTACTTAAAAAATAAAGGCATAATCACCGTTTCGAAAATATAATCGTAAAATTTTTTGAAGGCAATGCAAACGTTTGTACACTGCAATTAGGAAAACAATACGTAAAAATTGGAGAAAATTGTGACCTGCAACGTTCTTTGAGAAGAATATGACCTGCAACTTTATATTAGAAGAATGTGACCTGCAACGTCATTTTAGAAGAATGTGACCTGCAACGTTATTTCAGAAGAATGTGACCTGCAACGTTATTTTAGAAGAATGTGACCTGCAACGCTATTTGTGACTTTAAAAACAATCAAAGCGCCGATTTTGAGCAAGAAAAATTATGAAACTTTCGTTGTAATTTTTTGGTAGCTTTGGTTGTTTTTCTTCCAAAGCTACGGTTGTAATTCTACCGTAGCTTCCGTTGTAATTCTACTGTAGCTACAGTTGTAATTCCTCTGTAGCTTCCGTTCTAATTTTTCGTAGCTTCCATTTTAATTCTTCCGTAGCTTCCGTTGTAATTCTACCGTATCTACGGTTGTAATTCCTCCGTAGCTCCCGTTGTAATCTTTCGTAGCTTCCCTTTTAATTCTTCCGTAGCTTCCGTTGTAATTCTTCCGTAGCTTCCGTTGTAATTCTTCCGCAGCTTCCGTTATAGTTCTTTGGCCAGCATGGAGATGATACCGGATGCTCATGTCGGGATTTCTGTCTGTGCGTCAATTAGGTCGAACCCATTTTTTTACCTGTCATAATTTTCTATGATAAATTTAAGGATTGAATGCTGATATCCGTCGTTGAGAGATGAAATGTTTGATTCTTTCATTTACGATAGCTATTTTAGGTCGTTGTTGCAAATCAGTTCGTTGTCAAGGGTCGTTGAATTCAACGACCGCTCAATATTGGCATGCACTGTCCTCTACAACATAGAGATACTAACATGTATACAAAGTAATATATTTGACTTGATTGTTATTGTAGCACTAGTAAGAGTACAGTCGTCTCTTGGAAGCTCTTCCAGCATAAACGATGATTACAACTTGTGGATAGAAGTAACATTCACTAATTGATTTAAAGTGTTCACAGGTTCTAGCATAAAAAGGAGCTTCGGAATAATTGTAGATATTTTTTATCAATATGAAAATCTCTGTTCGGAAATAATTACTGTATTCAAAAAGCATCCGCGAATTAATTGCATGATCCAAACAGCATCCGGGAATTGATTACAACATCCAAACAACATCTGGGAATTTATTACAGTATCCAAACAAAATCCGGGAATTATTACAGTACCCAAACAGCATCCTGGAATTGATTCATTATCTAAACAGCATCGGGGAAATTATTAAAGTATCCAAACAGCCTCCGGTAATTGAGAATATCAAAGTTCCCACGAACGTTTGCAAGTTAAGTTTGAGTGAGACGTGATTTGGGATTGCAAGATTGAATTAATGATCGTGTCGCTGAGCCGTGCCCCTCGATGATTGATCGTGTGACTGAGCCGTGCCCCTCGATGGTTGATCGTGTCACTGAGCCGTGCCCCTCGATGGTTGATCGTGTCGCTGAGCCGTGCCCCTCGATGGTTGATCGTGTCACTGAGCCGTGCCCCTCGATGGTTGATCGTGTCACTGAGCCGTGCCCCTCGATGGTCGATCGTGTCACTGAGCCATGCCCCTCGATGGTTGATCGTGTGGCTGAGCCGTGCCCCTCGATGCTTAAAACAAACCATCTGATGCTTTTTTGATCCACTTCTTCCTATTACATGCACTGCCACCTTTTCTTGCACTGCTGCCAATTTCATGCACTGCTTCCTATTTTAGGCATTATCGCTCATTGCATGTGCAGCTGCTCATTTCAGGCAGTGTTACCCATTTCAAGCACTGCTGCCCATTCCATGTACTGCTGCTTATTTCATGCACTGCTGCCCATTTTATGCACTGCTGCCCATTCCGTGTACTGGTGCTCATTTCATTCACTACTGCCCATTTCATACACTGCTGCCTTTTTCTTACACTACTTCTACTGCATGCAGAGCTCAGTCTTCTTACACTGCTGCCTAGCCATGCTTTGCTGCCTATTACATTCTCCGGTCAATAGATGGCGCCTCAGCAATGGCCCGTTGTTTTTCATGACCACAACGAGTTAGACAGCGCATGAGGCCAGAAGCTGGAATGATCTTAGGAGGGATATGAAAAACCGTACATGGAGCTTCAGTTGAGGAGTACCAGTTATTGAGAATCACTAATGTAGCATCAGTTATGGAACACCAGTTATGGAGCATCAGTTATGGAGCATCAGTTATGGAGCACCAGTTATGGAGCATCAGTTATGGAGCATCAGTTATGAAGCATCAGTTATTGAGCATCAGTTATGCAGTACCAGTTATGGAGCATCAGTTATGAAGCATCAGCTATGGAGTATCAGTTATGGAGCATCAGTTATGGAGCATCAGTTATGAAGCATCAGTTATTGGGCATCAGTTATGTAGTACCAGTTATGGAGCCTCAGTTATGAAGCAGCAGTTATGGAGTATCAGTTATGGAGCATCAGTTATGGAGCACCAGTTACTAGCATCAGTTATGGAGCATCAATTATGGAGCATCAGTTATGGAGCATCAGTTATGGAGCATCAGTTATGGAGTATCAGTTATGGAGCATCAGTTATGGAGCATCAGCTATGAAGCATCAGTTATTGAGTATCAGTTATACAGTACCAGTTATGGAGCATCAGTTATGAAGCATCAGTTATGGAGTATCAGTTATGGAGCATCAGTTATGTAGCTATGGGGCATAAGTTATACATCTAGAATAAAACATGGATCCGCCCTGGCATTGACATCAGTACAGTGTGAACCCGCCCCGGTATTAACATTAACAGTAAATTGAGTCTGGCATTGACACCATCGCGGATAAACGAGTTCCCTGCATTGTCACTGGCACGGTTCAAATGGCGCCCTGCATTGTCACTGGCACTGTTCAAATGGCGCCCGGCATTGTCACTGGCACGGTTCAAATGGTGCCCGGCATTGTCACTGGCACGGTTCAAATGGCGCCCGGCATTATCACTGGCACGGTTCAAATGGTGCCCGGCATTGTCACTGGCACGGTTCAAATGGCGCCCTGCATTGTCACTGGCACGGTTCAAATGGCGCCCGGCATTGTCACTGGCACGGTTCAAATGGCGCCCGGCATTGTCACTGGCACGGTTCAAATGGCGCCCGGCATTGTCACTGGCACAGTTCAAATGGCGCCCGGCATTCCTACCTACTCGTTGCAAAGCTGTGTCGGCATCCTCCAACATTGGTTTAGGCAGCATCGTGGATCGGTCAAGTGTGGATTTGAGTTGTTTCGAGTATCATTGTTAAATGTTATTCCCTACAACAACTTTTCGTTCGCTTGATCCTTTAATGCAGATACCATACTGATACGTAATGATATCATACCGTTCTGCTTCAGAACTAATCTTTATTATTAAAAGACAACCAAGTTTGAGCTAAAAGGGTCGTTGCTGTTTTCCAATATTCGTAAACACTTGTAAACACTAGTAATAGAGCAAGGGAAAGGAAATTATTTTTGAATGATTCGGCTATATTTTTAATGCATAAACCGACTATTGACATCATCGTTTAGGTGATTTGTGTGTGATGCATGGGAGAACACCAAATTCTATAAAATATTTTATATGAACTATCTATGTACATTTATGTCGAATGTTGACAACATTCAATAAATAAACTTGTTTCTATCATGTCTACTGTAGATACTAAAGTCTACTATAGATACTATAGTCATTTGCATAATATCAAAATCCCAAAGTGCACCTAACGTGGGGTAACGTATTGGTGGCCGAACTCGTTTCATTTATTAATTGTTAATTTATCTGCCAAATCATTGCTTGATTATGAAATAATCGACTACATTTCTTCCAGCACAAAGTAAATTTTGTTCTAATAATTTTTGTTGTTCACATTTCGTGTTGTTGCTTGAGACTCCTCATTGTGGGCTGCCATTAAGGGAGTGCCGTCGATAAGTGATTATATTACATCCAGTAGCTCTGTCGCTCAATTTCCCTATCAAATAGCTGAAAGTGATAGAAGTTTTAGCAGTGCATGTATTGCAGATAGCTTCCCTCGTCTCAGTTCCGGCCCTTCTCGTCCCGGTCTGTGAGACACCAACCCAATTACCATCAAGGGGCACGACACCCCCCTTGTGGCACCGAGAACATGTTGGCTCTTGTTGGGCACTGCTAGGAAGGCTGCAATAATGGCTTGGAAGGTCACCAGTTGCTTGGAATAAACACTTCCTGAACACAGTTACTGCTGGTTGCTGCCTTTGGCTATTATTCGCCTGAGTGCATTTATCGACCTTCAGTCCACGGCCACCGAGAGTTGATGAACGGTTCAATGCTAAATAAACAATATTTAAGATAACTCGCAGTTCCAGCAGAGTACACTAATTGAAGGAACTGAATAGGAATTGGGGAAAAGTCTGAATATGCAGTAGAAACTTCGTATCACAATATTTTTTCCCTTCCGTATCATAAATACTTGAATATTTCTCAAAATTAAACCAGCTAGGAGGAACACAACGTCACACACACACACTTCATCCAAGATGGATTCCTAGATACATATACCGTCAAAGTACATCGGTAATAAACCTATTCAAAAACAATATTGAGCAGATATGTTTGAACCAATATTTTGCTAAAAACCGACGATATTGTTGGTTAGTCAAATATTTTCAATATTCGGGCATTAAAATGTTTAATATTCAGTTTTTGAAGTGAATTTTAAATTGTCCTGCATGAAGTTTAGTGCTAGTCGGGTTTATTTTTGTTATGAAGAACGCCAGATATTCGAACACATCGAAGTCGTTTCGCATAAAATGCATTCATTTGTATTTTTACGCAAGTTACTTGGGCATATCAGCTTCAGTTAGAAAAAGGCAAATATTTCTTAACTGATGGTTAAAAATTTGAATTATGTTTTTTGAACATTTGAATGTGGTAGTATTAAATTTGACTTTGATATTTTTTAATTAGAATTAAAAATTGGGGAAGATTTTGTTGTCGTTGACGTCTTGCCGTTACCAGTCTCCTGCCACTCATCGTCTCTCTCAGGGTCCCCCTCATGAGAGGAGGAAGGAATATTCCCTCATCATTCTCAAGCTTCCCTCCCCTCTCCTGCCACTCATCGTCTCTCTCAGGGTCCCTCTCATGAGAGGAGGAAGGAGTATTCCCTCATCATTCTCAAGCCTCCCTCCCCTCTCCTGCCACTCATCGTCTCTCTCAGGGTCCCTCTCATGAGAGGAGGAAGGAGTATTCCCTCATCATTCTCAAGCTTCCCTCCCCTCTCCTGCCACTCATCGTCTCTCTCAGGGTCCCTCTCATGAGAGGAGGAAGAAGTATTCCCTCATCATTCTCAAGCTTCCCTCCCCTCTCCTGCCACTCATCGTCTCTCTCAGGGTCCCCCTCATGAGAGGAGAAAGGAGTATTCCCACATCATTATCCAAGTTTCCTCCCCTCTCCTGCCACTCATCGTCTCTCTCAGAGTCCCCCTCATGAGAGGAGAAATGAGTATTCCCACATCATTATCCAAGTTTCTTCCCCTCTCCTGCCACTCATGGTCTCTCTCATGGTCCATCTCATTAAAGCAGAAAGGAATATTCCCTAATAAATCTCCGGCTTCTCTCCCCCTTATTCATCTCTCATTTCTCACCCTAATTCCTCTCCCACCCCTCCCCCTCTCCTGTCTCTGCACTGCCTCAATCCCTTCGCCTCAATTTAAGCTAATCAATGATGCTGCCAAAATCGTAGATAGGAATTCTTGAGAGGGCCGACACGAAACAATAGACTGATTTACTGAGACTTCCACTCACGAGTATGCGGTTATACGTGTAATATCATCGTTACTCTTCTCTCCTCCTCTCCCCCTTATAGATTATATCAATAATATGTACCCTTTTCAACACACTGTAATCCGTCACACTCATTTCACCGTCGCAGTCATCTCACCGTCACGGTTATTTCACCGTCACTGTCATCTCACCGTCACAGTCATCTCACCAAAGCGTCCCGGAAATGATCGTCCAATTAGTCTTACCTCAGTCATAGGCAAATTGATGGAAAGTTTGATAGCGGCTAAAATTACGGAATTCTTAGAATCAAACAAATTGATTGGCGCCTTTCAGCATTGTTTTAGGCACAACCGTTCTTGTTTTAGAATGCTGGCTTGCGGACAGACGGCAGCGAGTTGTAACTAACGGCGCTTCCTCCTCCCGGGGTAATGTTACAAGCGACTCCAAGGATCCGTGCTAGGTCCAGTTCTCTTTACTATATTCACTAACGATCTTGACAGCAACGTACTCTCAAACGGTAGCAAGTTTGCAGGCGATACTAAGATAGGAGGAAAAGTGCAAGCCGTACTAGAGTGCCAGCAGGTCCAACTAGACTTGAACAAAATTGTTGACTGGTCAGAAAAGAGGCAAAGGAAATTTAATGTAGACAAATATAAAGTTATGCACATAGATCCTCTTAACCTCAAGCTTGAATATTCAATGTCCGGGAAGAAACTCATTCCTGTCACTGAAAGGAGAGATTTAGGAGTCATCATCTGTAACGACATGAAAAGTAGCAAGCAATGTAACGATGCTGCTAAGAAAGTCAACAAAATGCTAGGTGTGAAATCCCGCACTATTTCGTAAAAAAATCCACACAGTATGATCAAGTTATACAATGCATTTATTAGACCGCATCTCGAGTATTTCATTCAATTCTGGTCTTCATATCTTAAAAAATGCGTTATTAAATTAGAGAAGGTTCAACGCAGAGCTACCAAACTCATCCCTTTGCTGCGGAATAAATCATACGAAGACAGGCTACGTGAACTCAATCTTTATCCGCTAGAGAAGCGTCGAGTCAGAGGCGACATGATTGAAGTGTGAAAGATTATGAAGGGTAAGGAAAAAGGTCGACCGAGCGAGCCTTTTCATTCTAGATACGAACGGAGTGACTAGGAACAATGGATACAAAGTCGTTGGGAAACGTTTCTCACTCGACATCACGCGCAATTTTTTCACGTTTAGAATTGTCGAAGAATAGAACAAATTTCCAGTTGAGGTGGTGAACATCAATACAATCGAAACGTTTAAGTCTAGTCTCGATAAGTTCTTTATAAATCGCCGATAAATAGCTAATCCGTTCCCTTTCTTGATGTTTTTAAAACAGAAATTGCGCATGAAGCCCTCTTAAACGTTCTACTTCAGAATTAATCCTCTTACTATCAAAAGGTAACCTAGTTTGGGCCAATACTCCTGTTGTTGTCGTCCTACACTTGCTAACACCTGTAAGCACCGTCACAGTCATCTCACCGTCACAGTCATCTCACCGTCACAGTCATCTCACCGTCACAGTCATCTCACCGTCACAGTCATCTCACCGTCACAGTCACCTCACCGTCACAGTCATCTCACCGTCACAGTCATCTCACCGTCAAAGTCATCTCATCGTCACAGTCATCTCACCGTCACAGTCATCTCACCGTCACAGTCATCTCACCGTCACAGTCATCTCACCGTCACAGTCATCTCACCGTCACAGTCATC
>SDVV010042619.1:0-10325 GCA_016164225.1 Gammarus roeselii | reverse complement strand
TGTATTATACTCTTTATAAACAATGTAAATGATATCCCCAAATGTGTATTTCATTATCAAATATATGTATGAATAAATCTTGTTTCATTGTCTATAGAATAAATTTCATCTGAAAAAGTACGTGAACGTATCTGTTTTATTCTTAACATTGACTAGTGATGAATCTCTGAACGGCGTTAAATGCGACAAAGCGAATGGATTTAATCAATCGTGCAACATATTTCTTGCATAAGTACTTCGATTATCCTAAAAATAGCTTCGAGCAGTAAAAACTTATATTCAATAACAATCCTAGTAATATATCATACCGTACGAAATAGTACAATCATATACAGTATCGAGAAGACCAAATAGAATACATCTTTACAAAGCGTACGTAAGCGCACGTAAATCAAAGCAAAAAGATACCGAAAGGAAACTGAAAGATATCGTAAAGCAACTGAATTCCCCAAGATGATCTTGTCTCGAGATAAGATCATGGTGTGACCACACATCAAGAGATAAAATCGCTAATTATCATTTGCGGTTTGGACACCGCCCGAGTCCGGTCGACCCCTCCCCTCTTCCCCGCCCGTCACGGCCAGTCATTATGTATCGTAAGCAACTCACTTGACCAGAATAGAAGAAAATAAACATATAACTACAATGTCTGAGAAACATAGCGTGTAAGTTAGACATACTAAAAATAATATACATCCTAACAAACACATCGGCCGACTCATAAAGAACATGCGTTCCTGTTATCTCTACGTATCATCAGTAACTAACTTGATCAATTCGTCTTTATGTGATTACAGACTACCTTATTCCTTCACAAAAAGCAAATATGGAGTCCCTATCTCCAGGGGTGTTTTTTATGTAGCCTCCCTATCTCACGCGACTGACTCCCCTCTTCCCCCCACCCCGTCATTGCCAGTCTCTATCTATCAACAGTACCACACTTGTCCCAAATAGAACAGAGCACTCGAGATGCGATCGAACAAATGCATTGACCGACTCATAAAAAACCTCCGTTCATGGTATCATCAATCTTGACCAATTTGCCTTAACATATAACTACAATGTCCGAGAAATACAGCGCCTGATTCACTAACAAATAACACACATCTTACTTAATACATCGACCGACTCATAAAGAACATGCGTTCCTGGTAGCTCTACGTATCATCAATCTTGATCAATTTGTCTTAACATGTCACTATAATGTCCGAGAACTACAGCGTCTGAGTCACTAACAAATAACATACATCCTAACCAATCCTTCACTAAAAGTTGCCAATCCTTCACAAATAGCATATTTGCAAACACAAATTTTCGTCTATCTAATTCCTTCACAGGGCGATTCTTGTACCATCACTTTTCCAGTGCCATTCTTGTACCACCACTTTTCCATTGCCATTCTTGTACCACCACTTTTCCATTGCCATTCTTGCACCACCACTTTTCCATTGCAATGCTGACAAAAAATGCTTGCAATCAAACGCTCAGTCGGAGAATGGGAAACAAAGTTCACCAACAGAAAAGACCAAGTGTTCATCAACCGCTTGTGCCAAGGACACACGTAGACAACTCACAACCACCTGATGGATGTCGACACAGGACCAAACCCGCCACCTTGCTCCTGTTGCCACCAAGTGGCTATCAGCGTGAAACTCTTACTGATGGATTGCAACGCACTCGCGGCAGCCCGTTGAGCGTTCTTAAATCCCCCGTGCAACTTACAAAGCCTACTCACTGACCCAACCTACCGTAAAAAGCTTATCGCTTTCGGAAAACACACCGGACTATATAAAGCTGTCAATACCCCAAACACCTGTGCAAGTAGAACGGTCTCTCCACCCCATTACGCACAGAGATAACAATACATTTACGAAGATTCGCGTTAACTCTTTGCTCTCTTGTGCACACTAGTACGCGAGTGTGCCATGGTTGGAGTGTGTACTTGGTTTCATGTTGACAAGACTAATGTTTTCGCACGCGAGGCCGTGCGAACTTACCTGAATCAATGACGGTCGCGCCCTACGGGGGAGCCAATTTTGACTCACGTCGAGGCTCCGGTGGATACGAAGCTCAAATCAAATCAAAATCAAATCCCGCTGCACTCAACATGACGTAATACGTCGGCTTGAAGCCACTACCCCATGGTATGCAACGGCACCATGGTGGCGGCACCACAGTTCGCGTCATGATTTTGTATCCTACTCTTATGGCGGTGCAATTGTATACCATGGGGTAGTCAAGAAAAAAGGCATAGTGTTGAGATTGCTTAAGACGGCGTCCGTGAGTCTCCTTAGCAGCACGTGCTCCAGAATAAACCGTACGTTTGCCTCGCGGGCAAGAAATATCAGGGTACACTAACAACACAGGGTAAACCAGATAAATTATCACCTGCTGCTAATTATGCTGCTAATTTCATTACAATGATTTTTACCTATGGCATTCTCCGCATCAGCGCTTATGCTTGTGTCACTGGAGCCAACCTGCCATTCGGTGTTCCGACATTTCTTTGTGAATTAAAGCGACTGCAATTCATCATGCCGTGTTGTTCAGTATTCGGTTGTAAGAACCGAGGAACTATCTCTGAAGTTTCATTTTTTAGGTATCCTAAATCTCTGACTTTGAGGAAACAGTGTTTTTTTGCAACACGCCGTCAGGACATCTTCAATTTAAACAACGCCCGAATGTGCTCGGCTCATTTTGATGATAGTTTTTTGGAAACAGGCCTGAGAAACACCTTGCTTCCTCATTTATTAAACAATTGAAAAATATTAAAGCCCGATGCTCTCCCATCAAAAGAGTTACCGCATATGAGGTAACCCTTTTTCACCGGAGCCTCAACGTGAGTCATAATAGGCTCTCCCGTAGAGCGCGAACGCGAAGTATGGATTCGTAGTGTCATGTACGCTCGCTCGCCCATACAAATCACATTATATCCGTTTTCTCCTGCCGCTGTAAATATAAATATTTGCTCCAACTCTGTCTATCGTTGAAAAAAGGCCTTCGAATGATACGAACTAAGATTGCGCAAATAGTTATAAAAATCGGCAATTGCAAAATGATGCCATACTGGATTTAGTCAGAAAATACCTTTGATCTCCAAATATTTACAATCATCTCCGCTGTCCGATGTACAAAAAGTTAAACACCAAAGTATTTACCCAAGAATCACAAATGAAAAGTAAACTAAGTTTCAGCTCGTCATTTCAGCAAATTGCGGAAGAACAGTATGTTTTACCTTTGTAAACTGCTTTGTTATGATCAATTAGTTTGTGATTGCTGAAAAATTGTGACCAATATAAAATATTGAAGATCTCTTCTTGAAGATGATGGCTTACTTGAATATATAGAATAAAAAAAAATACTTGAACTCAATAATGTTGAGCTTAAAATGACTAGACAGGATATGCCAATATTAGCTGTATGGCTCCAATGACGTCACGGGCAGATAGGGCGGGGCCATGACGTCCGACCACGTGATTCTGACGTCATGTCTTAAATTATTCGGTCTACCCGTTGGTGTTAGTTTACCCTGAGAAATATAAGCCCTCAAATAATACTTGTTTGCCCAGCGAGCAAACTAATCAGTAACTGATGTGAATGTATATGTATATGCTATCACATGTGTAATTTTATTGAATTATAGATACAACTCTTTGGTTTTAAGCTTTATCGCTGGCGATTCGATCTTCTGTTATTTATTCTGATGCCGAGTTCTGGACATTCAACTCAACAGAGCAAATTCATATTATAACATATTTCTCCAGAGTTTATTGCAATTAATATTTTGATTGCAACTACAAACATCTTCTGAAATTTAAATCTGCTAAGTAAAGAGGGCGGTAGGAGAAAAATATTTTTAATACCGTGGGCTTCTCTACTTACAGAAATCTTACTGTCCGCTAATTCTAAGGTATTTCACAGAATATGTTTTGAAGATACTTCAATAAATTGAATTCCAAAACACGTTCAAAAGGGTAGGATGCTTCAACGAAACGCATTTATCAAAGTGTAGACGGAATTTGGTTCAGTTCGAAATTTGATACGGAGACCAAATTGGGCACTGAGCGATATTTTGTGTAACCGTAATAAATATTGGAGGTTGATAATTGGTACTTGGTAAAATTAGAGCAATTTTCCTTCATCAAAGAAGTAGAAGGGCAATGATCAATCGAGTGGTTTATGCACGAATCTAAATATTTGTAGGGTCCATTATGTCTGGCTAAAAAATGTACATGTGGCAGCATTTGCGATCCGGTAAGGATTTAGTTTTGGCAGGTTATGTGGTGTTTCATGCTGGAACTGTGCTGTTTCATGCATTGTTTAATAGAAGTTGTTGTTGTGGGACGTTTACAGGTACCGTGTGAGACATAACAGTCCACCTCTTTGCAGGTGTACTTATATACCACGTTGAAGTTTTCAGTTGGGGGTTCGGGTTGTTTGTGATGAAAAAGTTTTTAACTCTTCCTAATGTAATGGAAAATCAAAAATTTGAAGGCTATTGATTATTTTTTTAGAAGATCTTTTATTGGTGTGTTGATCATTATTAGTCATCAGATTTTGCTAAGAAATCTAAGGTGGATGTCTATTCGGTTGATCGTCTGCTTGTGGTCTCTTAACGTCGGTCTCTTCTTTTTTTGATCTCAGAGCATCGGTCTTTCCTATTCCGTCAGTTGCTCCTCCTACATCTGTTCCGACATCGCCGTTCGTGTCCCTTCGTTTCACTTTTCTGACTCCAAGTCAATACTGCTCTTCTCATTCATTTTGCCTCTATTTTCTTTACTTCCAGGTCCCAGGTCGACGGGTTAACGTTATTCAAGAAAATTCTCTACAAAACTAGACTCTGTAAAAAGCCATGCAAATTGGTGCCACACCCGACTTACTCTACAAGTTCAGGTTTGATCTACGTCGAAGATATCTCGAAGGAGGAAATTGAGGTGTACATCACTGGACTCGTTCAATACGAAAACTGCGTTGTCGAAGCTAAAATCGCACCTAAGATCACACCAAGAAGAGAGACAACCAGAGCCTAATACAAAATTCAACGGCCCTACCCCACCTAAATACTTAGACATTCCCTTCTGCGCTACCAAAAACAAGGTTACACCATTCGAAAAACGTCCGATGCGATGCTATAAATGCCAGAAATACAGACACACGAGCGGAAACTGTAATGGTAAGCAAAGATGTTCTTTCTGCTCCCAAGACAACCATGTCAAACGGGAAAATCCCCAGACGCACCGGTCCGAAAAACCGCACTGTTTTTATTGCTAAGAAATCGAGCACCCTACCGGACATAGAAATTACCCAGAGGTTGAGACAGAGAGAGTGATCCTCCACTACCAGATAGATCACGGGGTCGGGCGACGAGAGGCTGTAGTTTCGGCACCATTCCCCACCCATTTTCTCATAAGGTTCAAAGAAAGTGGTGCAAGCAAAGTTGCCTTTTCAACTAATCCATTTATAATGATGAAGTCACTCACCAAACAACTTTGAGGAAAACCGAAAGAAATTCAACGACAGGGAAAGAAAAATCCGGCCTACGTCGTAGAACGTGAACAAAGTAGCGCTATACAAAAGATTACCCACATAAACAAACTCAATGTTACAGTTGGAACACATCCGTTCTTCCACGATACCAAACGAATTATATACACCGCTCGTCACACACCTACAACCAGCCTCAGTGCTTTCGCTGAAGCTCTGGATGAGAATTACGGAGTTACCAAAGTCCGTCAAGCAACATGAATGAAATCACGTAACGCAAGTTCTACTGCATACCAAATTACCTTCCCAGGATACGACGGCACCGGAATTCATAGTAATCCCGGGTGAACAAGGAAAAAACAAAACTTACCCAGTTGCAACTCGGCCTCCAATGTGCAAAAAATGCCTTGAATACGGCCACGTCATCGCATACTGCCAGCCGCTTAAACAACAGCGTTGTAGGAAGTGCGCCGGCGAGCACGACAGAAAAGACTGCACAGCCAACCACCCTAATGCTACCACTGCTCATGCTACCACTGCTCATGCTACCGAGAGGCAGGCGACCACAACTGCCCAGTATAAATGGACCAAAAAGAAATAACAATCACTCAAATCAAACGCAGAGTTACACGGAAACAAGTCATCCAGATCTGGAAAGACGATCACCCAAACAGCCTCAATTGTGTCAAAGCATCCAAATCGTCAATACCACCAATCTTTCCCGACGACATCCACACATCATCAGGACAACATCGTAACAAGACTCCAACACTCCTACCTGGCTGAAGTGCTTCTTCACTCAGCCCAGCGACCGCCCCTGCACCAGAGATGCACAGTCCTGGAAATCGAAACACCCCCTCTCCCAGGTGTGGGAAAAAATTCGACGTATGCAGGGAAAGCCCGAGCGACCTATTAACATACTTTCAGACTGAAGCAAAACTTATCCTTCCCACGCGGAAATCGCAAATAAACTAGCTCAGACGATTAGCCAGATTTCGCAACCAACAAACTCACGGCGGATTTCCAACGGGAAAAGGACTTGCGAGAAAGTGAACATCTTTACTTTGCTTCTAGAAACAAAAAGGTCTACAACAAACCTTTCTCCCTTCACGAACTACAGTGCGTCATGGACCATGCACGTAAAACTTTACCTGGACCAGACAGGGAACACACATCAACATGATGAAGAATCTCCCAAATGGCGCCCGTGATCACTTATTAAAAGTGTTCAACACTGTATTCAAACTCATTTTTCCTGATCAATGGCGGGAATCTATATTTATCCCAATACCCAAATCCGGGAAATTCCACGGTGACACACATAACTATCGCCCTATCACTCTTACCAGCGTCCTCAGCAAGACCATGGTAAGAACGATAAACACGCACCTTGTCGACTACCTTGATATGCATGCAGGCCTGAAAAGCATCCAATGTGGCGGCCGCAAGCGTCACTCTATGACGGACCACCTTGTAGGACAGGAATCTGACATTAGACAGGCATTTGTCCGAAAGGAACAAGAGGTTTCTACTTTTTTCGACGAGGTAAAAACATACGATACTACCTGGAAATATGACATCATGAAGGATATCCACCGCAAGGGCTGAGAAGCCACTTACCACGTTACATCCACCAATTCTTGCAAAACCGCACCTTCATGGTTAAGGTCAGCGATGCCCTGTCAGATAGCAGACATTCTCCCGCACGACGGAAGATTGCTTGCAACACTCTACGTGGAAGACTTACAAATAAGTCACAGGCACCATAGCCTCTTAACAATGCAACAGGGACTGCAGAAATGTCTAAACCTAGTCGGGAAGTGGTCCTCCTTAAACGGATTTAGATTGTCGCTCTCCAAAACGAAAAGCATGCACTTTACTCATGTCACCGGCTTACACCTTAAACCAGCTGTAACTCTGAACAACACTCCGCTAGTATACGAGAATTTATAAAATTCTTCGGTCTTGTGTGGGACCCTAAACTCATATGGCGACCTGATATTGTATTCCTGGAGACTCTCTGCAAGAAAACAACCAGACTTATCCTCTCTGTAGCATCCTTGAAATTCGGAGCCGATGTGGACATCGGCATGACGTTATTCAGAACAATAATACGCTCGCGCATTGACTATGGAGCAACTGTTTACGTTTCAGCTGCCAAAACCACCCTTGAACCTCTCTTCATCATCGTAAATAACGCCCTGCGTATCACAGCCGATGCGTTCCGTTCCACACCCAACGAAACCCTGAACATGCTTGCTAACAAGCTTCCTCTTCAGCTCCGGAGAGACAAACTCTCACTTCAGTACTATTTCAAGACAAGGAGCTACATCAATAGCCCAGCACGCAGTGACGTCACCAACATTCTTGATGCCTCTTTGCGGCTTAGAAGAACATATGCCCACCCTTTTCTCTACGCGTGGACAACTTGCTGACCTCGCTAAACATCAGTCGCAAAGCAATCAAGCCTTCATTTTACTATCGAATTTTTCAAAGCAACGCACCAACTTGGATGATTAGCCTACCACCGGTCAACCTAGATTTGCAGACCTACCCCAAAGCAACAACCTCAACCAACACGTACCGTCGTGAATTCTCACAACTACTTGATGGACAGTACTCTGAGCACCGCCGTATATACACTGAATGTTCAAAAAAATAGGACGGAGTGGGAGCTTCCGAACCTCGCGTTCGGCCACCCTACCCCAAGAGGCCCCTGTATTCTCTGCAGAGCTGCACGCACTCGAGTTGGCCATCTCCATTACAATTAGTGACCGCCTTCTCAAAAGTGTTATATTTTCAGACAGTCGGAGGGTTCTCACCCAGCTGAAAATTCTGCACTTTGACCCCCCTGCCTTTAGAAAAATGCAACACGACCTATTCACGATGTCCGAGACGGGCCAAGCGGTCGAGTTCTGCTGGATCCTCGGACACTCGGGAATAAAAGGAAACAAGCGCGTAGATTCCCTCGCCAAACGAGTGTCTACCCAGCAGGAGCAATTCATATCCATACGCTACCGAGACTGGCTCCCAGTCATCAACTCGCGTATAACATCACTATGGAACGACTCTTGGCAACAGAGTGGATAAAATGCTTGCAGTTGAACCATCCGCGAGAGAGTGGGACACAGGTTTTCTAATAGGAGAGACCAAGTGTTCATTAACCGTCTATGCACGGGACACACGTGAATAACTCACAACCACCTAATGAACGTAGACAGGGGAACGAACGCACCACCATGCCCCCCGTGCAACCTGCTACGCCTGCTCACAGAAGCGGAACACCGGAATAAACTGATCGCTTTCGGAAAACACACGGGCCTGTATGAGGTAGTGCGTATCAATTGAGAATTTTTACATCAACTTCGCGCACGAAGCTGTGCAAAATCAACGGATCGTCTCTGAGGAGGAGCACTCAGTGACTATACGTTGAAGCTCCGGTGGAGAACTGAGGGGGCTGCAACCACTCCTCAACTCAAAGCCTATTGCGTCTGCAATAAACCTGCTCTGCATACATGTCAAATTTACCGTGTATCTATGTTTAGTCAACTTTGTAATTGCACTAGACCTACTCTGTACCTGCGTTAGATTTACTCTGTATATACGTTAAATTTACTTTGTATCTGCCAATTTTTTTTTGTAGCTACGTCAAATCTACCTTAAACATATGTTAAATTTAATTTATATTACTTTGTACCTGCGTTAGACCTACTCGGTACCTGCGGTAAACCTACTGTGTCTACGTTGAACCTACTCTGAATCTAAGTTAAACCTACTCTCAATCTACGCTGCACCTACTTTGCCACTCTTCAATTGCTCTACGGGGGAGTCTGCATTAATTTCGCGTTGGGACCCAGGTGGAAAATGGAAGCAACTTCTACTGCTACTTTAGCCAGCCGACAGCCAGTCCAGCAATGCGTCAGTCTGGAGCAGCTGCGCCGCCTCCATCTATCCAACCATGGAGGTAGATATATCTAAATGTATCCAACCTCTTTGAGGGCAAGGAGGTTGAATAAGCCGCTCCGTAGTGTAGCATTGCTGGACTGGCTGCCGACTGGCTGAAAGCCAGTTAAAGGACCAGCCTAGCGTGCGGCTATGCATTGAAATGAACTGAGAGGGACGACCGATCACTACGACAACCGTTTATTGCAATGCCTTCGGCTGCTCTGAGCGTCGCACGAATACCAATAGCAGTCACTTCTCTTTGGGTGTAACATTATTGACTTTGAAAATTGTTGATATTCTGCTTCTGTATCGCTTAAATCATCAGTTTGGAAAGAGAACAGTGTTTAGACTGAGCAATTCGACGAGGTAACAACATGTTTCCTGCCAAATTGCAAGACTCGTTGAAATAATATCGTTCATAAAACCTTCGCAAATTATTGGATATTAGTTATAATTGACCACTTAATAGTTTTCTTCACATTTTCATGGAAACCAATAACCTCTTCGCTTAGAAATCGAGATCTAATAGTTGCCACAGACGAGTCTTGCGAGATTTAGCGTAAACGCAAGAGGAAGGCTAGTTCATCATGTCTTAAGACGCACATTGGCTTGAATTAGTATATGACGAAGAGGATATTTATCCCTGTTGCCCTGATTTATAACATAAAAATTTATTGGGGTGGATGGATGATTATTCATTTTATAGATCATTAACACTTTATTTTAGTATTTTATTATTTCTTCTTGCTTGGGCTCTATTATATTTATCTGCCCTTTTTTCATGGTGATAAATTTTGTATTGGTTATTTTATTATATGCATCGAGGTTGGTTGAGACAAGGTGACCCAGGGAGAGGAGGTCCTCGTGGGATCCGCGGGACTCGGGGACCCGGGGTT
>SDVV010042618.1:0-10325 GCA_016164225.1 Gammarus roeselii | reverse complement strand
ACTGTGCTGTGATTGGTGGCAGGCAAGAGAGTGAGCCACGTGACCTCCTTCTCCACGACAGTCAGGCAGACTGTGCTGTGATTGGTGGCAGGCAAGAGAGTGAGCCACGTGACCTCCTTCACCACGACAGTCAGGCAGACTGTGCTATGATTGGTGACCTTCAAGAGAGTGAGTCACGTGACCTCCTTCACCACGACAGTCAGACAGACTGTGCTGTGATTGGTGGCAGGCAAGAGAATGAGCCACGTGACCTTCACCACGACAGTCAGGCAGACTGTGCTGTGATTGGTGGCAGGCAAGAGAGTGAGCCACGTGACCTCCTTCACCACGACAGTCAGGCAGACTGTGCTGCGATTGGTGTCAGGCAAGAGAGTGAGCCACGTGACCTCCTTCACCACGACAGTCAGGCAGACTGTGCTGTGATTGGTGACATGCAAGAGAGTGAGCCACGTGACCTCCTTCACCACTACAGTCACGCAGATTGTGCTGTGATTGGTTTACAAGATTAGGAAGACCACAGCAGGCCTATAGGCCGAAACTAGGTTGCCTTTCGATAGAAAGAGGATTAGTTCTGGAGTAGAACGTCTAAGAGATCTTCATGTGCCATTTCAGTTTTTTTAAACATCAAGAAAGGGAACGGTTAAGCTATTTAACAGCGATTTAGGTCAAATTTATCGGGCCGCGACCTAATTGTTTAGATTGTAGTGCTGTTTACAACCCCCGCTGGAAGTTTGTTCCATTTTAATAACTCTATACGTGAAGAAATTGCGCTTGATATCGAGTGAGGAACGCTTCCCAACGATTTTGTTATATTATTCCTAGTCACTCTGCTCGCATCTAGAGTGAAAAGACTCGCTCGGTCGACGTTTTCCTTACCATTCATAATCTTCCACACCTCGATCATGTTACCTCTGACTCGACGCTTCTCTAGTGAATGAAAATTGAGTTCACGTAGTCTGTCTTCGTACGATTTAATCCGCAGCAAAGGGATAAGTTTGGTAGCTCTATGTTAAACTTTCTCTAATTTAATGACGTATTTTCTAAGATGTAAAGACCCAAATTGAACGAAATACTCGAGATGAGGTCTATCAAATGCATTGTAAAATTTTTGAATACTGTGTCTGCTTTTGTACAAGATAGTGCGGGATATCATACCCTGCATTTTGTTGCTTTTCTTGGCAGGATCGCTACATTGGTTGCTACGTATTAAATCGTTACTGATGATGGCACCCGATCTCTCTCTTCGGTGACAGAAATCAGTTTTTCCCGACATTGCATACTTGTACTTGAGGCGATGACGACCTATGTGCATAATTTTACATTTGCCTACATTAAATTTCATTAGCCACTTCTCTGACCAACAACAATTTTGTTCAAGTGTAATTGGATCTACTGACACTTTAGTTCGGTTTGCAATTTTCCTCCTCTTAGTATCGTTTTCAAACTTGCGAATGTTTGAAAGCACGTTCTATCGAGATTGTTTATAAGAAGAACTGGACCTAACACGGATCCTTGAGGCACGCCGCTTGTAACATTAACTAAAGGGGAGAAAGCTCCGTTAAGCACTACTCGCTGCCGTCTGTTCGTAAGCCAGCATTTTGTCCAGTTGTTAAGCTCGCCTCGAATACCGATGCTGTGCAGTTTAATAACTAAGCGTTTATTAAGGGACTTTATCGAAGGCCTTTTGAAAGTCAAGGTAAATGATGTCGATTGGAGATTTTGCGTCGTGAATTTTGGAGTGACGTTGGTTGGTCTCATTCCATTGAGAGAGGCGAGTGCCATTTGTGAGAGATCGGGTGAAAATATTTGTTAACTGTTTGGTGTTATCGTCCTTAGTCCCTTTCAGTATTCTGTGATGAACTTGGTCTGAACCTAGAGATTTTGTAACTTTCAATTTGTTCACGCTTTAGTATTTTCTCCCATCACCTACTGTCTTTCAATTTGCCCACGCTTTAGTATTTTCTCACATCACCTTCTGTCTTTCAATTTGGAGAATGCACCAAAACTCAAACAGAGAAAGTGCAACGTTGTGTAAACTTTGCGGCAAGAATAACATGCGATGGTAATCACAGAAAACGAGACTACGTAAGTCCTCTCCTCGAAAAATTGCTGTGGCTCAATATCGACAACAAACTGGCACTCCATGAGTCGATCAGAATTCATAAAGATCTCGTAGAAAAACATTCCCCCGACAGCCAAAGGCACATATATTCTCGAGGTAAAAAAAACGATTCTCAAGAAATAATGATACTTTGCACGTTGAACACAGGAAAACAGAAACTGCCTGTGGAGCTTTTTCGATCACAGGATTAAAATCCCGGAACAAACTCCCAACAAGCCTCAAGAATCTTGAATCGGACACGCCCTTTAAGAATAGGCTTAATGAACATCTATTGTCCGATCAATTCAGAACCGCAACTTTGCCTACAGATATAAGATAAATACATAAAACAATAACTAGAATCTGCATTTTGTTCTTGAGCATGTCCACGAATACCACCACCATAACACCTAATACTGAGCCACCATCAAATCGATTTTACTCTGAGGATATATACAATTCCTATGTTGCTACTGATCACAATTGTCTGTGCCAATGACCCTAAATCTAAACTAACGTTTATACTATTTATTTGTTTCAAATTTTTCAATCGTTTTAGTATAATTCAAATACGTGCTAAGTCTTCTCAAAGAACGATAGGTAGCTCCCAGCTTTGACAGAGGCGAACTCGACTGGTATATAATTTATTGAATCATTTCTACCTTTTACCGAACAATTTTTGATGCTACAATCCTTGTCACATAAGCTAATATTGTGCTTTATCTTCTATAACAGACGTATATTCATTTGATTATTCTACTCCAGTATCGAATTATTCTGATTGTAAATCATTTAATCATTTCCTAACGGTCATGAAGTGTATATATTCAGTGTTATGTAAATATTTTATGTATACCTTATGTCGTCTATTCACCACTTCATTATTCATACAATGTTTTAGGCCCATATTTACAATATGTTAGCGCATTTCGTCATGAAATGTGAATATCCAGTGTTATGTTTATATTTTATGTATCATTCATGTCGTCTATTTAGCCCTTTGTTATTTATATTTTACCCAATCTTTACAGCGCATTTAGCGCATATCAATTTCCCAACCCCATGTTCTCAGGATTTCCCAGTCCCATGTATTGGCGGTTTTCCCAATCCTTTCTATTCGTTATTTTCCCAACCCCATGTATTCGTGATCGTCTCACCCCATGTATTTCGTGCCAGGCGTTCTGATTCTTGCCTCAAATAAGACGTTCGCTGTTGATCATCGATTATAATTTTTCAATTTATAGTCTGTTGCATGAAATCACAACCGGCGGCGAATTTAAATTGAACTTTCGTTTACATTAATTCAAATAGTGTTCATGACAATAAAGTTGTGTGTAACCTTTAAAAAATGAAAATCCATCGCCTGATGATGGGGAAAAGTTTTCTGTGCTGAGGGATTTGATTTGTCTTTCCGGTATGATATCATGATAATTAGGAAGACCAGGATTCTCCAACGTAAATACATAACATAAATATTAGTTTAGTAGGACACTCATGTTGGTGTCGTGGGTTGCTAGCTCACCGCTATCGTTCTCAAGAAGATCTGTTACAGGTCTAGGATTTTTTGTTCGAAATGTAACTAAAAAATGGTTTCAGATTAGTTTTGGCATTCACCGCAATTTCATTTTTCATAATCTTTTTTTTTCCGTTTTAGGACCTTCTTGAGAGCTCTTCTGCCGACCGTGAATTCATTTTTTGCATCGTCGTAATTATGGTGTTTCTGTTTTGTCAAGCGCTTTGCTATTTTTGCGACTGAAGCTGCTGCAGTTCTCCTTTCCAGTACTTAGACTGACTGACAGCTGGTCGTCTGTTTTTTGCAGGGGGATATGCTCAAATTCAAAACTCTTAAGTATGGCAGAAAATTTGTTAACGATTGGTTGACGTCACGTCCGAGGGTTACATGCGCTGTCGCTATTGACTCTCTTAAGCCCACAAAGTTGGTTAATATAAAGTTTGTTAACGATTGGTTGACGTCACGTCCGAGGGTTACATGCACTGTCGCTATTGACTCTCTTAAGCCCACAAAGTTGGTTAATATAAAGTTTGTTAACGATTGGTTGACGTCACGTCCGAGGGTTACATGCGCTGTCGCTATTGACTCTCTTAAGCCCACAAAGTTGGTTAATATAAAGTTAGGGACTTTATCGTTGTTTATTGACGCTGCTAACTCGAGCTTCATCTTAAAACGGATACAGTTATGATCGCTAGTTCCGAGTGGTTTTTCCATCTCAACGTCCGTGACACGAGTCGCTTGCGCTGAATAAAAGATGAAAGATATTGCTGCTTCGTGTAGGTGCTCCACCATATAAGGGTCATGAACTTATTGTTGGCAAAATCAATCAGACGTTGGCCGGTGGCAGTGCATACGTCTGTCTCCAAGCTCAGTACTGTATTGTGTTGTGACGATATCGACAAGGGTGTTGTAAAGATCGATATCATCTGCAACCTTGCTTATTGGGGGACGATAGAAGAAGGTGATTTGACAATTTGTATATTCACCGACTACTTGGATTGATACTATGTCGTGCCTGCTGTTTAGAAAAGTGACTTCTAATTTGTGCAAAATATTTTTCACAAAGAACAACACTCCTCCGTTCTCTGGTCTTTGTCTATCTAATGTAAAATATTGAGTAATCGAGAGGAGTAAATTCGCCTAAATAATGTCTGGGCTCAATTTCATCCACGATTCTGTGATTGCTATATGTCGATATTTTTATTCAATGCAGGGATACCCAATTCTTTGATTTTGTCTCGGAGACTTCTAGCGTTTACATTGTAACATTTGATGGCACCTGTAGTCACATTAACTTGATTTTCTTGACTCGTACTACTTCTACTTTGAGGCGTCGTGTCGCAGCCAAAACTTTTATTTTCTTTTACACGGGTTATAAGCGGGGCAGCGACTACTGCCTCAAACTCGGATTTTATTGATGTCAGGAACTCTTTGGCTAAGACCTGCGGTGATTTTTTGATGGCTCCTGTATTGGTTGTGTATCGAGTGTTGGCACGGGCGGAGGCCGTTGGGTCATTCCGTCAGGCACTGGTGACGATGTTGAGTGTTGGATATTGAGTACGTTTTTTGACCTATTTTCAGTGACTAGATCAGCGCCGATGTTCTCAAGGATGTTTCCGAGGTTATCAAGTCCATACGTGTTTATGTGAGTCTTGTTGGTGATTATATGAAGGTCAGAGTTCTTTGGGTCGATCATCGTTTCCCAATCATCAGGGAATGGGATTTTCTGAGCATCGCAGAAAGTTGCTAGGAGATTCATAACTAGCATCTACTTTGGTCCTGATTGGGCAAGATGCCAGTGACATGGATACTCGCGTGTAAACGTTTGATTTTGATTTAAGTTGTGTCAAGAAAGCTACAATAGTTCCAGATATAGCGTTAATTACATCTGTTGAGACGCTATCCCAGTCAGTGCAGTCCCAGTTACAGCGTTAATTACATCTGTTGGGACGCTATCCCAGCCAGTGCAGTCCCAGATACAGCGTCAATTACACCTGCTGGGACGTTATCCCAGCCAGTGCAGTCCCAGTTACAGCGTGAAATACATCTGTTGGGACGCTATCCCAGTCAGTGCAGTCCCAGATACAGCGTGAAATACATCAGTTGGGACGCTATCCCAGTCAGTGCAGTCCCAGATACAGCGTGAAATACATCTGTTGGGACGCTATCCCAGCCGGTGCAGTCCCAGATACAGCGTGAAATACATCAGTTGGGACGCTATCCCAGCCAGTGCAGTCCCAGATACAGCGTGAAATACATCAGTTGGGACGCTATCCCAGCCAGTGCAGTCCTAGATACAGCGTGAAATACATCTGTTGGGACGCTATCCCAGCCAGTGCGACTACTGACTTCATCAGCAATAATAATTGAATCGAATTACGCTATTACCTTGAGAGGTCTCAATCAGATTCAGGATTTAGTTTTCACGAGCAATATAGGTCAGTTTAGTGAACACATTTTTGCAGGGTCTAAATTCATCTCTATGAGTGATGGCATGCCTTTTGTATCTGCGGGAGTCCGTCCCCTGCTTTTTGAGAGACAAGTAAGCCCGGTGTCATCCACTTATTCTTTCGTCTTCAACGGGAAATGCACCTCGAACAGATCATTTAATATGCTATGGAACTGCATGTAAGCATGATTTGAGTTTACAGTGGATAGTATCTCATTAAAGTCGTGAGCTCCAAGCGCCTCTTTAAAGCTTTGAATGTTACGGTCGTTATATTTACGATAGGTAATTAATGTCGGATTACGGTATGCTGAAAACTCAAGTTTCTGAATGAAGAATAGTAATATTTGGGGATTGATCACAGCTGCACGAGTTACAGAGCTAACAGTGGCGGTAAAAACGTTTTCTACTAACGTTGCAGTTCCAGTGCTGTACGCGTTGGTTAAGTAATTATAGTGTTTACAAGTAAAGTGCAAGAAAACAACAACAGGCCTGCTGGCCCAAACTAGGTTGATTTTTGATAGCAAGAGGATTAGTTCTAGAGTAGAATGTCAAAGAGTGCTTCATGTGCCATTTCTTTAAAAAAAAAATGGTTAAGCTATTTATTGGCGATTTGTGTAGAACTTGTCGAGCTGCGACTTAAACGCTTCGATTGTATTGCTGTTTACAACCTCCGCTGGAAGTTTGTTTCATTCTTCGACAACTCTATACGTGAAGAAATTTCACGTGATATGGAGGGAGAAACGTTTCCCAACGATTTTGTATCCATTGTTCATATTCACTCCGTTTGTAGCTAAAGTGAAAAGGCTCGCTAGGTCGACGTTTTCCTTACTCTTCATAATCTTCCACACTTCAATCATGTCGCCTCTGACTCTACGTTTCTCAAGCGAATAAATATTGAGTTCACGTTTATTCCGCAGTGAAGGGATCAGTTTGGTAGCCCTACGCTGAACCTTTTCTGATTTATCAACGTCTTATCTAAGATATGGAGACCAGAATTGAACGGAATACTCGAAATGCGTTCTAGAAAATGCATTGTATAGCTTGAGCATACAGTCCGGGTTTTTGTACGAGATAGTGCGAGATATCATACCTAGCATTTTGTAGCCTTTCTTGGCAGCATCGTTACATTGCTTGCTGCTTTTATGTCGTTACTAATGATGACACCTAAATCTCTCTCTTTGATGACAGGAATGAGTTTCTTTCCGGACATTGAATATTCGTGTATGGGGTTATGAGCACCTATATGCATAACTTTACATTTGTCTACATTAAATTTCAACTGCCCATTTTCTGACCAATCAACAATTTTGTTCAAGTCTAGTTGGATCCGCTGACACTCCAGTTCTGTTTGCATTTTCCTCCTATCTTAGTATCGTCTGCAAACTTGCTAATGTGGGTACAAGCCATGTGAAAGCCTTTATTATAATAGTCAGAGACTGAATCCGATTTATGATACTGAAGCAGATTCCAGTTGAAATCATCCCTAATATTCACTTCATTATGTGCGTTAGTAATACCACTGAAAATTTCATTAATTTTAGACCAAAAATAATCTAACGTTATTTCAGAGGCTACGGGAAACCAAACCAATTTTTTTAATCTCGCTATCACTATAAATGATGTCGACAAGAAGTCCCCATTCTTAGCTTGATGAAAAAGAGTTTAGGTGTTGGTATAACAGGCAGCCTGTCATTAAGAAACAAACAAACGCCTCCCTTATTACTCATCTTATTGTATGTTGACGAATTGTAACCTGATAAACGCCTCCCTTATTACTCATCTAATTGTTTGTTGACGAATTGTAACCTGATAAACGCCTCCTTTATTACTCATCTTATTGTATGTTGACGAATTGTAACCTGATAAACGCCTCCCTTATTACTTATCTTACTGTATGTTGACGAATTGTAACCTGATAAACGCCTCCCTTATTACTCATCTTGTTGTATGTTGACGAATTGTAACCTGATAAACGCCTCCCTTATTTCTCATCAAATTGTATGTCGACGAATTGTAACCTGATAAACGCCTCCCTTATTACTCATCTTATTGTATGTTGACGTATTGTAACCTGATAAACGCCTCCCTTATTACTCATCGTATTGTATGTTGACGTATTGTAACCTGATAAGCGCCTCCCTCATTATTCATCTTTTTGTATGTTGACGTATTGGAACCTGATAAATTTTATAAGTTCTGTTATTCATTTGTCAATTTGGTTTCACTGTGGGGCAGTAGACGAGGGTGATTTGGCACTATGTTTACCGACTCCTTGTACTGATCCCAATTCGTGTCTGCTGCTCAGAATAGTTACTTCTAATATTTATAGATATTTTTGTGCAACAAACACTACCACTCGACTTGCGCCGCCTTTTCTATCTTTGAGAAAATAATGAGTTGACCGGGAGTGAATTAAATAATGAGTTGACCAGGGGTGAATTAAATAATGAGTTGACCGGGAGTGAATTAAATAATGAGTTGACCGGGCGTGAATTAAATAATGAGTTGACCGGGAGTGAATTGAATGATGAGTTGCCCGGGAGTGAATTGAATAATGAGTTGACCGGGTGTGAATTGAATAATGAGTTGACCGGGAGTGAATTGAATAATGAGTTGACCGGGAGTGAATTGAATAATGAGTTGACCGGGAGTGAATTTAATAATGAGTTGACCGGGGGTGAATTAAATAATGAGTTGACCGGGAGTGAATTAAATAATGAGTTGACCGGGTGTGAATTGAATAATGAGTTGACCGGGAGTGAATTGAATAATGAGTTGACCAGGTGTGTATTGAATAATGAGTTGACCGGGAGTGAAGTAAATAGTGAGTTGACCGGGAGTGAATTTGAAAATTTAATTTGCAGTGCGCTATTTTTCTCACGATTCTGCGCTTGATATAATTCCTATGTTGCATTAATTACAAGACGCCCAATCCGTGGAGTATATTTCGAAGACCTCTAGCGTTTTCATAACAAAATTGAAGGTGTCGACAGTCACGCTAACTCAAGTTACTTAACACGCAGTATCAATTCTGAGGTTCTCCGCCGTTGCCATTATTTTCATTTTTTATTGCTCGGATTGTCATACTGAGGCAGCGACCTCTTGTCATAGTAAGGCAGCGACCTCTTGTCATAGTGAGGCAGCGATCTCTTGTCACAGTGAGGCAGCGACCTCTTGTCATAGTGAGGCAGCAACCTCTTGTCATAGTGAGGCAGCGATCTCTTGTCATAGTGAGGCAGCGACCTCTTGTCATAGTGAGGCAGCGATCTCTTGTAATAGTGAGGCAGGGACCTCTTGTCATAGTGAGGCAGAGAAATCTTGTCATAGTGAGGCAGCGACCTCTTGTCATAGTGAGGCAGTGACCTCATGTCATAGAGAGGCAGCGACCTCTTGTCATAGTGCGGCAGCGACCTCTTGTCAGAGTGAGGCAGCGACCTCTTGTCATAGTGAGGCAGCGACCTCTTGTCATAGTGAGGCAGCGACCTCTTGTCATAGTGAGGCAGCAACCTCGTGTCATAGTGAGGCAGCGACCTCTTGTCATAGTGAGGCAGCGACCTCTTGTCATAGTGAGGCAGCGACCTTTTGTCATAGTGAGGCAGCGACTTCTTGTCATAGCAAGGCAGCGGCCTCTTGTCATAGTGAGGCAGCGACCTCATGTCATAGTGAGGCAACGACCTCTTGTCATAGTGAGGCAGCGACCTCTTGTCATAGTGAGGCAGCAACCTCTCATCACAGTGAGGCAGCGACCTCTTGTCATAGTGAGGCAGCGACCTCTTGTCAAAGTGAGGCAGCGACCTCTTGACATAGTTAGGCAACGACCTCTTGCCATAGTGAGGCAGCGACCTCTTGTCATAGTGAGGCAGAGACCTCATGTCATAGTGAGGCAGCGACCTCTTGTCATAGTGAGGCAGCGACCTCTTGTCATAGTGAGGCAGGGACCTCTTGTCATAGTGAGGGAGCGACCTCTTGTCATAGTGAGGCAGCGACCTTTGTCATAGGGAGGCAGCGACCTCTTGTCATAGTGAGGCAGCGACCTCTTGTCATAGTGAGGCAGCGACCTCTTGTCATAGTGAGGCAGTGACCTCTTGTCATAGTGAGGCAGCAACCTCTTATCATAGTGAGGCAGCGACCTCTTGTCATAGTGAGGCAGCGACCTCTTGTCAAAGTGAGGCAGCGACCTCATGTCATAGTGAGGCAGCGACCTCATGTCATAGTGAGGCAGCGACCTCTTGTCATAGTGAGGCAGCGACCTCTTGTCATAG
>SDVV010042617.1:0-10325 GCA_016164225.1 Gammarus roeselii | reverse complement strand
CGGGGAGCCAACAAGCGTCTCTGTGTCGGTTTAATATTTCTAGCAGGGTCGTTGTCTCGTTGGGGTCACCGCATCTAATGTCCTCTGGCGTCAACGGTATATTGCTATCGTCCGCGTTTAAGTCGGGTTCTATTGACTGTGCTACAAGTACCGTTTCGTCCGTTAGATATTCGGCATTACATAATTTCATGCCTTTTTTTAGAAGTACTGGTTTGTCGCTCATATTTGTGAAGTTGACCTTCACACTTTTGTTCCCAGCTAGGGTTAGTGCTCCAGCTATAGTCACTTCATTGCTGAGTTGCGTGTGATGTAATATCACGTCTCGTCCATTAATGATTCTTTTATTTGTTGGAACCGTAGCTATCATCATAGTATTTCTCGGTATCGTTACGTCGAGGCTTAGATGTACGCTAAAGTGTTTCTGAGACTGGTCTGTGGCTGTACAGCTAGGGGGAGTTGCTCGTGCAGGCGCAACCTGTTTGATCAGAACTGCTTTGCTAGCCGAAGCATCTTCCTCTGCTGTGTTGGTGGCTTTACTGCAGTCGGGTGAACTTTCATTTTCTGTCGCGGCACGGGCAACTTTAGCGGTACCTTCATTCATGAGTATACTGTCACTTAACGTGAGTCTGAGTACTGATTTTATGGTTGTTTTGCTAGTAACGTTTTCGCTAAGTGAGAAACTCAACTTTTTATTGCTGAAGTCTATTACTGAGTGTCGTAAAATGTTCATGCCAATCAGCAAGTCATGTTTTATACGATCACTTTTCTTAAATATTAGAACATGGGTGTTAAGGCATCCCGCAGGTGTCTTGACCTGAGCTGTTGCTTGTCCTAATATAGGGATTTGATTCCCATTAGCATCGAGTACTTGACCACTATAGGGTTCCAAGTCGTAATCCTCAGTTTTGAGCGCAGAGTCAGCTACTAGCGTCGTAGTTGCTCCGGTATCTAAATATGCTTTTAGTTCTCTACCATTAATTTCAACATTTAAACGCGGGACAATTATGCCATTCCCGTTTCGTTCCCATGGGTGGGGCGTACCTAGTCAGTACTGGTGTTCGTCGTGTTGGTCTGTCGTAGGATCATCGGCCTGGGCCATACGCACGTAAGTTTGTGAGTTTTTTCGTGGTGGACCGCGGTTATTTCGCATACATTCGCTAGTGTTATGCGAGTCTTTGATTTTACATTGGTCACAGTATTTGCCTTTGGCTTGAGCTATGCGCGTGGTACATCCCTGAAGACGTGATTGCTCATCCTGACGAAGAAGACCGAGCAGGTCTCCAGAGTAGGCGGCATCTTTCTTTCCGCAAGCGCGCACTTATTTTATTTAATAAATTAGGAAACTCATTTCAATACATATAATTAAAATTATATTTTAACACTGATCAAAGATTTTACACTTCACGAGCACAATGTTTAACACAATATGGCCTGCAAAGAGAAACACAAAATGGTCAGTTAATAATTGGTATGGGAACAAACGCGAGGGGATTAATACCGGTGCGAATGCGAAGCATAAAAAATATTGAATTACGAAACTAGTATATGGCACCTAGGATTATTCAACCTTTGTACACAAATTAATGTCGATGAAACGAGTGATAAAATTTCCAAAACGTAGTCTTATTTCTATACAAAATCAATCGGACACACGAAAAATACGTTGAAATACCATTGATTCAACTGGAAACATTTCCATAATGCAAAATAATGTACCACCCGGAGCAGAAGTGTATTACCGTACACCGTAGCGGATTCGATACCGGCCCAGAAACTTACAGTAACTGACCTTGTTCAGATCCTCGCTGGACGCAATACTCTCTGACGCATTTGCGTTTTTGTGTGACTGCATCACGAGAGATGTGTGAATTCATCATAAAGTACGTTTAAACAATGCACTATATTTAAATGGGAAATATAAAAATAAAAAGCCGTTTGCATGAACGTGAAAACCGATACAATTAGATATTTGGTTCCAGTTCATTTTGCGTCGTGAAAATCAACTTGTTTGTTCTGTGTACAAATTTTATCATAAAGGAACACTGCTTAAACGCATGAAAATTTCCAAGTGATACTGGGTTCTTTCTTCTGCCTCATAAACACAACTGTGTGAAAGTCGTTTTTCGTTTATAATGAGTATCATCGTCCGCTGTCATCTCACACTGGATAACATCACTCCTTAGAAATACCTGCTAAACATCATCACTTGCAAGTGATGTATGTTGTTGACCCAATGTACCGCTCTCCAACTAGTTAAGAAGGACAAGCTTTCGTGCACACCCAAACATTTCTTTGTATCTCTATTGATAGCAGAAGCTGTTCTCTTACCTACATTACTATTTAAACGCAGGCCGGCTATGTCCAGCGGGGGATGGTGACTTTTTTTCTCCCCCATATCGTATTGTTATATATATGGGTGTGTTTAAATATCATGATGATACCTTGACCAAATCCCATTTTTATTTAAAAAAAATGGAATTTTAGATGTAACTTGGTTTCTGAAAATTTTCATTTGCAATTCTTCTTATATTCTTTGAATCAATCCTCATTTCGAGTAAAACTATGAAAACTCAACAGCAAATGTGACATCAAACTTGGTTAAATGAAAATGTTCGAATAAATCAGTCATAAAAAAACAGGATTGCATCAATTGTTGTTTAGTCATAGACGCAACATTACTGCCCTTGTTACAGGGCATCACACTTATCACAAACATCGTGTATTCAAATTAGATGACCCTTATGATTATATTAAATTAAGGGGTTCTATCTCCACCGGAGTTCTGACGTCTGCCTTCGTCGTGCATCTGAAGTGTTAACACATCAAAGCTGCTCATGAATTACAATGACGCGTCGATTGCAAATGCTGCGCATTGAAGTTCTGTTTTACATTCTTCTGATCTGTGACGCCACATGAGAAGTTATAAGATCAGTCCCTTGAAAAGCTTAAGCTATTTGCATACTTTGCAAGCCCGACCAAGAGTTGTGGCCCATCACATCTTTGCATTCTGTTTGTGATTCCCTACTGTGATTGAAATGTTTGAAGTAGTGAAAGTTAATAATTATAGTATCTCATTGTTGATAATTTACCTATTATTCGATTTGACACAACAAGAAAACTTATTTATTTTCATACTTCTTCTTACTCGACAGCGAAAATGTTTGCTCTTGCACTGGTGTTTGATTGTTTTTTTTTCTTACGTTTACATTTAGTTTATTGTAGCTTTATCTCATCTTCTTGTTGAATTTACTTTTAGTGATGCGGTTATAACAAACTGATTGAGTAGCATCTAGACAAACGCCACAACGCGTCAAAAAGCTTATCGTGGTGCGGTCGGTCGATAAGCTGACTCGACCGACCACGGTTGGTCGAGTCAGTTGGCAGAGATGGCGTGCACGTCGCTGTGACATTCTAGGTTTCTGGATACGTTCGAGTGCTGCTGTGTATAGAGTTTTGTGAATATTTAATGTTCACTGAATAGTATTTCAACTGTTTTTTTGTAAGCGCGTCGATTTAGATAAAAATTGGCTTCATGTGATAGTTTTCAAATTTGTTCATTTACACTTATTCTTTGTTCGCAATTAACTCTGCTCTTATTTTTACAAACTTGTTTAATAATCATATCGAGGGAATAAAGTAAACAGAACCTAACGAACACTCAATCTTCAGACTCGGAATATATTCATCTTCCTGTTCTGTCCTAAGCAGCAGCCCTTCACTCTATAATATGTAGAAGATTAAGTGTCTCCGATCATTTCTAAGTTGCTCCAACGATTATTAACTGACCATTGTGTGTTGTTCTTTGCAGGCCATATTGTGTTAAACATTGTACTCGTGAAGTGTAAAATCTGTGATCAGTGTTAAAATATAATTATAATTATAAGTATTGAAACGAGTTTCCTAATTTATTAAATAAAATAAGTGCGCGCTTGCGGAAAGTGAGATGCCGCCTACTCTGGAGACCTGCTCGGTCTACTTCGTCTGGATGAGCAATCACGTCTTCAGGGACGTCGAGGAGCAGGACGAGGATCGCCTCGTCTGCCGCTTGTGCGAGGTGGACGGCAGAATCGACCTGGACCTGGAGGCCTTCCAGGGCTTGCGGAGGAGGGACGACGACGGAGAGGACGGGATCGTTGCAGCGAAGGTCTTTGTCCTCGAGGAGCAGCTGCGCACTGTTGTCAGTGAGTGTGTGGAGAGACGAGAGGAGATCGGCAGGCCTTGCGAGTTCGTAGAAGAGATGAGAGCCGAGGTACGTAAAATCCAAGTGGATCTTGTTAGTAAGCGTGATCTGGAGAGTTTCACCGCAGACCTCAATAGAAACTTACGTTTCGATATGGAGAAGGGTAGTAAGGGTCTGGCGGAACAGACGAAGGAGCTAGTAAAAGTTAATGAGTTTGTAGTCCATGCTTTACAGCTGGATGGAAAGGAATCCCGGTAGAGGATCGACGGAGGGGACCCAATTCAATCGCGGAGGAGTCTTGGTGGTTTTGCGCGGATTTCCTACCATGACATCCTGGGTAAGAGTCTGCAACGGCCACATGCATCCGCCCCTAAACCCGTATCAGGGCTGCCGGTGCTGAATGTGAGCTCGCAACTCGCTTGCACCCCTAAACCCAAACCCGGGGTACCTACTTCCCGTCAGGCCAAGAAGTCATCGGGTGCCCGGAAACTGAATACCGGGACAAAGCCGACACCTCGGACCAAGACATCCGCGGATCGAAACTTCACCCAACCTCGACGGGGTGGCACAGATTTGGGTGGATTTCAGCAGGTCCAGAACCGGTTAACCTTCTTGAACCGGCCCGCGTTTGTGATGCCAACGCGGAACACTTTTGAGAAGGTCACTTACATGGACGACGAAATGGAGACACTTGTCCTAGTTGGCTCTATCGTTCGACACCAGGCGGTTGAATTTGCTCATAGGTGTAAGGCAAAGAGGCGGGTTATTTGCAAGCCCAGTGCCACGATTGAGAAGATCAGAGGTGTCCTTGCAGAGGTTTCCAGCCAAGAGACAATCATAATCTGCCATGTAAGCACCAATGCTCGTAAAAACACGAGGTCAGAAGATCTGCTAGCCAAGTATAGGCCGCTGATTTCTAACATCAAGGCAAAAACAAAGCGAGTGGCCATCACATCCAGCTTACAACGAATAAATGATGATGACGAGCTGTATAGTAAGATAACCTATACAAATCGTGCCCTTGATACTATTTGGAGTATCTGAATGGAGTATCCTTCATCAACATGTTTGATGACTTTTGGGAGAGGCTCGATCTGTTTCCAATGACAGCATACACCTGAATGAAGTAGGAAATGCCCGACTTGGCAGACTGCTCCATCTAAGAGCTAAGAAATATTATGCCCAAAAGTTAGGGGTGCAGCGTGCTCTAAATGGACCGCTTTTAGCCGCAGGGAATCCTACCTAGAGGGCCCTGTGCCCGCAACAGATTTCTTGACGGGTGCGATGCCCGATCAGTCGCTCCAAGAGGAAGAAGCTGCGTGCACGGTGAAGCGTTACAGGGCTCACAAGAAAGCAACTCCTGGGATGGTCAAGTGCCTGGTTCACAGCCGCCAGGTCGAGACCCTCAATGGAGAAGTCGAAGACCACGACACGAACCGTCTAAAGGTCTTCTTCTGTAACGCGCAGTCTTATGACTTTAATTTTGATGAACATAGGGGACTGGCGACACTGTACTCGTTTGATGTCATTGGCATAAACGAAACATGACTCGATCTCCAGAGTAGAAGCCTGGCAGCAGAGATAATGCTACCAGGCTACAAAATGTACAGCGTGGACAAACCCACCCCTAGTAAACGAGAGGGCTGGTCCGTGCTGTACATAAAGGAGATACTGCATCCATTTCTTAGAGCAACGCGCGCCACAGTTTCTTGCAAGATACTCAACGCAGGAATGAAAGGGGCTCATGACACTTTATCTTCGCCGACTTCAATCTACCGTATATAGACTGGGTGAACCCAAGCTTAACAGGCCCCACACAATAAACTAACGGAGTTTATCGCCGATAATGACATGACGCATGACCCAGAATGTTCGCGCACCGACCAGGGGGGACACTATACAGGGCCTAGTCATGTCCACTAGGGAGCGCTGGTGATCGGCAACATCCTAGTTTTTAACAAACTGAGAAGTGCTGACCCCAACGCGGTGGAAATTAACATCAAAGTGCCCCGTATAGCCCCCCAGGGAGCTGACCGCCGCCCCAATTTTGCGCGAGCAGACTTCCAAGGGACGAGAGAAAAACTGATTGCGTTTAATTTTATCGATCAACTCAGAAAAGGTACGGTGGATGCTTGTTGCCGCATCCTCAATGAGAGTGTTTGCGAGGCTAGCGACCGATGTATACCCTTGAAAACAATTGATCCCACCAAAAGAATCAGGCCCCTTTGGTGGAACGACGAAGTTGCAAGAGTTTTAAGCCGTCGCGCTCAACTAAATGCGCAACGAATGAAATACATCACCGCAGAGGCGGCAAAACTGCCGCGCCTGGAGTGTAGAACAGCCACTAGGCTTGTCCGATCCTCCAAACGTACGATTGAGACAAACAGGATTCCTATCGGTTCGTCAACGAGCGTAGAATTGCTGGGATTCAGTTGGTCCGCTAATAGATGAAGATGGTATCCTCAGGACGTTACCTGAGGAGATGGCCAGTGTCCTGAATAGCTTCTTCTGCTCTGTGTTCACAGTTGAGGGCTCCGGCTACGAACGATATATTGTTTATGCTGGGGAAGTCAGCCTCAATGGCATTGTGTTCACGAGAGTAGAAGTTGTCAAACCACCTGAGGGACTAGACATTTACAAATCGATTGGTCCCGATGGACACCACCAAAGAGTTTTGAGGAAACTCGAGAACAATTAACGGATTCCCTGACACACATCTTCAACATATCGATGTCGAGTGGCAAGGTCCCCAAAGCCTGGAGAGTTGCTATTGTCACGGCAATCTTCAAGAAAGGTGACCGACAATCGCACAACTACTGTCGACCGATCAGCTTGACGTCGATCGTATGTAAAACAATCGAGCGATTGATATGAAATCATCTCGTCAATCATCTGGAAGACAGCGGAGATTGAGGTGATCAACGTGTACGACCGCCGCAGTGCCTTCGACAAGGTGCACACAGGAGACTGTTACAAAAAGTCTCTGAACTCGGCATCGGTGGCAACGTACCTCGCTGGCTGCGCGTCTGGCTGACAGAACGAAAGCTAAGAGTCAGCATCGGCCAGGCTCTGTCCGAGTCGGCCCTGTTACCTCTGGGGTGCCGCAGGGCAGCGTCCTGGTCCTATCCTCTTCCTCATCTTTGTGAACTACATGGATGTGAGGCTTCTGTCCAAGGTTACGAAATTTGCCGACGACACGAAGATCTGTCATGCAGCATGGAAGGAAAGAGACACTTGAGATTCAACGAGATCTCGAAAAATTAGTCCAATGGTCGGAAGCGTGGCAGATGCCCTTCAAAATGTACAGTTATGCACATCGGGTGTCGCAATGCCAACTTCAACCACACGATGGTAGGAAGCGATCTTGCAACTGTTGACCAGCATAGAGACTTGAGTGTCTTTATCTCGAAAGATTCAAAATAGGACGCGCAGGTCGAAGAAATTTACAAAATAGCTAACCGTAACCTTGGTTTCCTCTCCCGTAACTTCCTCTACAAAACGAAGGACATAGTCCTGCCGTTGTACACGACCCTTGTCCGTTCCCACCTCGAGCATGCAGTTCAATTCTGGTCTCCACACATAAAGGGAAAAATAGCCAAACTGGAACGAATCCAGCATCGTGCAACTAAGCTCATCCCGCAGCTCCGCCACCACAGCTACGAGGATTGGCTCAAAGAGCTTGGCCTCATCACCCTCGACCAGCGAAGGGTGAGGGACCAGCTAATTGAAACCTCCAAACAATTGATGGGATTCAACAACATGAGCCTTGTCGGCCTCTTCGATAGGGATCACAACATTCGTACCCAAAACTACGGGGCGAAACTTGTGGAAACACGTTTCGCTACGACTATAACGCAACAATTTTTTCCGATCGCAATATCGCGGATTTGGAACAATTTACCAGCTGCGGTAGTTGCCTCTGAATCCGTTAAAGCGTTTAAAAACGAGCCTGACAAGCACTGGGCTATGTGAATCGTTTAACGTGAGAACGACACAACTCTCTTAGAAGCTGTCAAGCTTATAACTATAGGGATGTGACACTGCTCTCTTCATAATTCACATTAATAGTATTAATTTAATTATTAGTAACAATAATTGCACAGTCGCTGGTAATGATAATTGTCACCTATTACTCATAATTTCATTATGAGTAACAATGTAATGATTATTATTGCTAACCAACTGGACTCAAGCAAATGAAAATCTTCATATTGAAACGGATCATTTCTACTATAAACATTGCACGGACAGACCGACTGATAATACTTCATTGCAAGTATAGACAGACTGACAATACTACATTGCAAATACATACAGACTGATAATACCGCATCACGGTACGATTATTCCTACCGGGATATTCCGGGTGAGAGCCCACGTCAGAGCAACCGGTACTAGGTGTGAGCCCGTAACGGTACTCGCTATCACCCACCCCACTAGCCTAGGAGACCATGTGCTGTCCTACATAACGGGACAAGCGATGCAGAAACAATGGTATCCCGAGAATCGAAACCACTTAAGCGGAGAGCCTGCTCAATTCGATGCGGCGGTAAAGACTCAAGAGGAATAACATATACTTTGCTACTTATTTTTTTCTTTTCTTAAATGGTACGATTACCACTAACTCTACAAGGTGAATCTATCGACGACTCCGCAACCCCCGTTGAATCGCAACGGCAGCATTCACCGATATACCCTTTGAAACACGAAAATCGAACACGTATCACGAGGAGAGCCTTCGCTCAACTCTACGGTATGGTGTAGATTCGACGTATATCATTTATATATGAGGCAATGAGTATCTTCTTATGGAGCGACCCTGCCGACGCGATGGCAATTTTCTTTTCCTTTTATGCCTTTCCTGTCGTGAGAGAAAAAGAAAGAAGAAAAATTGGAAAAGATAGACAATTATGAACTACCTAGTGCAGATGAAGAACTGCCGGCAACTCAGCGGCGCTTGCCGTAGAGACGCAATGACAACATTCACATCCACACCCCACGGCACACGAAAGTCGAACTCGCACCAAGAGGAGAGCTTTGCTCAACTCTACGGTACGATGTAGGTTTGATGGAATTATCCATTGTTGAGTTAGTAAGTATCTTCCTATGCGGGGGGGGGGGTGCGAAACAATGGTTGACTCTTTCCTCTTTTCTTCCCTCACAGGGAAGGAAAAGAAATAAGAAAAGATAGCTATTAGTTGCGAAATACGTAGTGCGGGTGAAAGTCGGCCTGCGACCCAGCGGGATGCCGATGAGCCGCAACGGAAGCACTCACCCCTACACCCCAAGATATGCGAAAATCGAACCCGTACCACGAGGAGAGAAAGTGCTCAATTCTACGGACTGCGTAGATTCGACATAAATCATCCATCGTTGAGCCAGTAAGTATCTTCTCTTACCTTTTCTACCCTCCCTGTCGGGAGAGGAAAAGAAAGGAGAAGAATGGGAAAATATAGACAAGAATCATGAGCTACCTAGTGTAGGTGAAAGTCAGCAGGCGACTTATCGGCGCTTGCCGATGAGCCGCAACGGCAACACTCACCGCTGAACCCCATGGTATACGAATCGAATACGCGCAGGGAGTTGAGCTGTGCTCAACTCTACGGTACCGCGTAGATTCGAAGGATAACGTCCATTGTGAAGGCAGTGAGTATCTTCCTATTGAGGGACCTGTCGACACGATGCTAGTCTCCCTTTTCATCTCTTCCCTTCCCAAGTTGGGAGAGAGAAAGAGAAAATAGGAGATAGAGCTAACAAATCGCGAGCCCCACAGAGAGGTGAAAGTCTGTGCCGGATATGGCAGCACTCACCGCCGCACCCCATGACATCTGAAAATCGAACTCGCACCAAGAGGAGGGCATTTGCTCAACTCAATGGCACGGCGTAGTTTCGAAGGAGATGCCCTACAGACATCTCACATGGAAACATATTCCTATGTACAATGTAGATGGGTGACCGCCTTCTTCTCCTCTGTAGCGCAGATCAGAGCGAGACCTGGTACAGCAAGGAGCGGAGCAACGTATAAGTGCTAACCTCTTCCCCACAGTTGTTCGAAAAAATTTCAAACTACAAAATATCGGGTTTGGCCTCTTTCAGACTAAACTTTGAGATAACTTCTTGCTCAAAAAAATCTAAACAATATATA
>SDVV010042616.1:0-10325 GCA_016164225.1 Gammarus roeselii | reverse complement strand
AGGACATTATTTGTCAAAGGACATTATTAGTCAGAGGACATTATTAGTCAGAGGACATTATTTGTCATAGGACATTATTTGTCAAAGGACATTATTTGTCAAAAGACATTATTTGTCAAAGGACATTATTAGTCGACCTTAATTTGTCGACACAAAAATTTCGTAGAAAAAAATTTTGCCGACACATTTTTGTCGACACAAATTTTATAAAACAATTTTTTTATCGACAAATTTTGTCGACACAAATTGTCGACACATAAATTTGTCGACACACATATTTTGTCGACACACAATTTTTGTAAAACCAAATTTTTCTATCGCCACAAATTTTGTCGACACAAAAATTTTGTTGACAATTTTTTTTATCAACACAAAAATTTAATCGACACAATTTTTGTCAACACAAATTTTGTCAACACAAATTTTGTCAACACAAATTTTGTCGGCACAAATTTTTCAGACAAATTTTGTTGCCACATATTTTGTCGACACAAAATTTGTAGAAAGATAAATTTGTCGACACAAAAAGGCGGTCACTTGTTGTAATGGAGATGGCCAATTCGAGTGCGTGCAGCTCTGCTGAGAATACAGAGGCCTCATGAGGTAGGGTGGCCGACCGCGAAGTCCCTTCACCTACGGCGGCAGCTCCCACTCCGTCCGATGTTCTGGAACAGTCAGTGTATATATGACGGTGCTCTGAGAACTGTTCATCAAGTAGTCGCAATAATTTTAGGCGGTACGTGTTGGTTGGGGTTGTGGCTTTAGGGTACGTTTGCGAATCTAGGTTGACCAATGGTGGGCTGATCATCCACGTTGGTGTGTTGATTTGAAGAGTTCGATAGGAGAATGAAGGCTTGATTGCTTTGCGACTGATGTTCAGCGAGGTCAGTAAGTTATCCACACGTAGAGAAAAGGGTGGACATATGATCTTCTAAGCTGCAAAGAGGCGTTTATCGATTATGTTGGTGACGTCACTGAGTGCTTGGCTGTGTAGCTCTTTGTCTTGAAATAGTACTGTAGTGAGAGTTTGTCTCTCCGGAGCGGAAGAGGAAGCTCGTTAGCAAGCACGTTCAGGGATTCTATGGGTATGGAACGGAACGCACCGGTTGTAATACACAAGGCATTATTTATGATAATGGAGAGAGGTTCAAGTGTGGTATTGGCTGCTGAACCGTCAACAATTGCTCCACAGTCAATGCGCGAACGCATCATTGTTCTGAATAACGTCATGCCGATGTCCATATCGGCACCGAATTTCAAGGATGTTACAGAGAGGATAAGTCCGGTTGCCTTTTTGCAGCGCGTCTCCAGGGCTGCAATATGAGGTCGCCATGTGAGTTTAGGGTCCCACACAAAACCGAGGAATTTCATCGATTCCTCGTATACTAGCGGAGTGTTGTTCAGCGTTAGGGCTGGTTTTAGGTGTAAGCCGCGCACAAGAGTAAAATGCATGCTTTTCGTTTTGGAGAGCGAGAATTGGAATCCGTTTAAGGAGGCCCAGTTCCCGACTAGGCTTAGACATTTCTAGAGATCCTGTTTAATTGTTCAGAGGCTGTGGTGCCAGTAGCTTATTTGTAAGTCGTCCACGTAAAGTGATGAAAGCAATCTACCGTCGCGTGGGAGAATGTTTGCTATCTGGTCGATTTTCCTTGGGGGACGCCCATTTCTTGCGGATAGGATGATGACAGGGTGTAGCCGACCTGAACCCTGCAGGTGCGGTTTTGCAAGAATTGGTAGATATAACGTGGTAAGTGGCCTCTCAGCCCTTTGCGGTGGAGGTCCTTCATGATGCCATATTTCCACATCAAAATATATGGAAACCACGTGTTCCCCTCTGGCAAATGTCTGTCTAATGTCAGATTCCAGTATTACAAGGTGGTCCGTCGTAGAGTGGTGCTTGCGGCCGCCACACTGGATGCTGTTCAGGCCTGCTTGCATATCAAGGTAGTCGACAAGGCGCGTGTTTATCATTCTTTCCATGGTCTTGCAGAGGACGCTGGTAAAAGCGATGGGGCGATAGTTATGTGGGTCAGCGTGTAATTTCCCGGGTTTGGGTATTGTGATAATTACGGATTCCCGCTAATGATTGGGAAAAAATGAGTTTGAATACAGAGTGTTGAACACTTTTAATAAGTGCTCACGGGCGCCATCCGGGAGATTCTTGATCATGTTGATGTGCACTCGGTCTGGCCCAGGTGAAGTTTCACGTGTATGGTCTATTGCACACTGTAGTTCGTCGAGGAAGAAAGGTTTGTTGTAGGCCTCTTCGTTTCTAGAAGTAAAGTCAAGATGTTCACTTTCTCGCAAGTCCTTTTCTCGTTGGAAAGCAGCCGAGTAGTTTATTGATTGCGATATCTGGCTAAAAGTCTGAGCTAGTTTATTTGCGATTTCCGCGTGGGAAGAATAAGTTCTGCCTCCGTCTGAAAGAATGTTGATAGGTCCCTCGGGTTTTCCCTGGATAAGTCTGATTTTTTCCCACACTAGGGAGAGGGGGGTGTTTCGATTAATAGTGTTGACTATTTGAGTCCAGCTTTCACGTATCTTCTCTACTAAAAGTTTTCGGTCCAAAGCAGATACCCTTTTCCACGCTCCTCGGTTCTTGGGAGACCGTGTGCGTCGGTAGGCATTGTATAGCCTTTCACGCTCACATCTTGCTTCTTGCACCTCTCGGCACCCCCATGGTTTCGGAAAGACGGTTGAAGGGGCATATTGGAGAATGCTTGCCTCGGCTGCAGCTTGAAACTTTTCGTATAGTTGGACGACGAGGTCGTGTTCCGAAATGTTTTCGGAGATGCCATCAATATCGCTCTACGCGTTGTGTGCCGAGTTTTTCACCCAGCTGGCTTTCCGGTAGTTGAATATAAGTTCTTGCGGGGCAGGGTTTCTTGGCTGGTTAGTGAGAAGTGATATGATGACTGGGTTATGATCGCTGTCGTGTGTTGAAGGCAAATCTCCCTAATCGAGTTGGGGTGCCTGAGTGGGGGAGCATATGGATAAATCGGTGGCAGTTTCACTTTCGGGGGTGATTCGGGTGGGTTGTCCGTCGTTGAGAAGGACCAGGTTGCGAGTGTTTATGCTGTTAGCCATTATCACTCCCCTAAAGTCTGTTCTCACGCATCCCCATGTTTCATGGTAGCTGTTGAAGGCTCCAAGGAGGAGTATTGGCGAGGGCAGTTGGTTTAGCAATTCGGTCATTAGTGCTTCAGAGGTTGTGGCTTCGTGACGAGTAGATGGATACCACTGTTATTGTCCTTGGAACGCATATCTTCATAGCGATAGCTTGGAGTTCTGTTCTCAGGGGAAGGGGGAGGTGAGGTACGCTTTGGTGGAAGTGCCACTCCTCCGTGAGCAGTCACGTTGGTGTGGCCTTCGCGGCGGTGTATGATATATTATGATGTATACCAAAGGTTTATGGGTGGCAATTAGGGATAATAATTCGTCTTTCTTGTTTCCGAGTACCTGGCGATAGCTTGGAGTTCTGTCCTCAGGGGAAGGGGGAGGTGAGTTACGCTTTGGTGGATCATAAGTGCCACTCCTCCGTGAGCAGTCACGTTGGTGTGGCCTTCGCGGCGGTGTATGATATATTATGATGTATACCAAAGGATTATGGTTGGCGATTAGGGATAATAATTCGTCTTTCTTGTTTCCGAGTACCTGGCAGTTCCACTAAAGTATTTTGGTGTTCATTTTGAAGGCTGTTCACACTCAGATCTTGATGATCTAGAGTGGCCGCGTGATTTGCTGGAACTTTTGTGGTGTTCGCGTTTTGAGTTTGCCCAGGGTTCCGGGTCGGGAGTGTTCACGAGAGTGTCCGCCATCGGTGGAAGGCGGTCTGCTGTGATTGCTGCGGTCGCGGCTGCGAGTGCTCTTGTGGGAGGACGAGGGTTTGTGCTCTTTGTGTTCGCTTCGTGAGCAAGTGCGCTCTTCTTTTTCGTTAGCCTTTTTGATCTGCATGGGTGGTTGTGTGGAGTGAGAGCTATTTGGGCCAGGTAAGATGACCGGTTGTTCAGAGGTCTTGCATATGAGTTTTTCGAGATAAGTGCCATCGTCGAGCCCGTAATCGCTCTCGCTGGTAGCGTGTTCGTGAGTAGGGTTTGCTAATGGGAGGGTTGTGGCCCTCGCAGTGGTTTTCCACGATGGAGCCGCATTTAAGACAGGTGTAGGTAGTTCTGGATTATTGTCCTGGCGGGCTGTTTGGTGCAGGGGCGGTTGCTGGTCTGAGTCAGGAAGCACTGCAGCCAGGTAGGATTGTTGTAGTTTTGTTACGATGTTGTCCTGACGATGTGTGGATGTCGTCGGGGAAGGTTGGCTGAATTGACAATTCAACTGCTCTGGCATAATCGAGGCTGTTTAGGCTCTTGTCTTTCCAGATTTGGATGGTTTATTTCCGTGTAACTGTGCGTTTGTTTTGTGTGGCTGCTATTTCTTTTTCGTCCATGTGTACTGGGCACTTGCGGGCGCCTGCCTCATGGTAGGAATAGCAATGATAGCATTTAGGGTGGCGGACTGTGCAGTCTTTTCTGTCGTGCTCGCCGGCACACTTCCTACATTGTAGGGGTGTATGCGGCTGGAAGTATGCGATGAAGTGGCCGTATTCAATAAATTTTTTGCACATTGGGGGCCATGTTGCAACTGAGTAAGTTTTGGTTCTTCCTTGTTCATCCGGGATTACTATGTATTCCGGTGCATCGTATCATGGGAAGGTAATTTGGTATGCAGTAGAACTTGCGCTACGTGATTTTATCCATGCTGCTTTCCGAACTTCGGTAACTCCGTAATCCTCAGCCAGACCTTCAGCGAAAGCACTGAGGTTGGTTGTAGTTGTGTAACGGGAGGTGTATATAATTCGTTTGGTATCGTTGAAGGACGGATGTGTTTGAACTGCAACTTTGAGTTTGTTTATGTGGGTAATCTCCTGTATAGCGTTACTTTGATCACTCTCTTCGACGTAGGCCAGATATTTTTTTCCCTGTCGTTAAATTTCTTTCAGTTTTGCTCCAAGTAGTTTGGTGAGCGACTTCTTCATTATAAAAGGATTAGTTGACAAGGCAACTTTGCTTGCACCACTTACTTTGAACGTTATGAGAAAGTGGGTGGGGAATGATGCCGGTCTTTTCTTCTGGGTAGGAGGGTCATTCTGGGAAGAGCGCATCGAGACTTCAGCCTCTCGTCGCCCGTCCCTGTGATCTACCTGGTATTGGAGGATCGCTCTTTCCGTCTCTTCCACTGGGCAATCTCTATGTCCGGTAGGGTGTCCGCTTACTTTGCAGTAAAAACAGTGCGGTTCTTTGGACTGGCACGACTGTGGATCTTCTCGTTTTGTCATGGTGGTCTTGGGAGCAGTATGAGCATCTTTGCTTACCATTACAGTTTCCGCTCATGTGTGCGTATTTCTGGCATTTATAACATTGCATCGGACGTCGCTCAAATAGTGTAACTTTGGTTTTGTTGGCGCAGAAGGGAATGTCTAGGTATTTAGGTGGAGTAGGGCAGTTGAATTTTAGTATTAGGGCTGTGGTGGTCTCTCTTCTTGATGTGATCTTTGGTGCGATTTTAGCTTCGGCAACGCAGTCTTCGTATTGAACGAGTCCAGTGATGTACTCTTCGATTTCCTCCTCCGGGATATCTTCAACGTAGATCAAACCTTAGCTTGTAGAGAAAGTCGGGTGTGGCACTATTTTGCATGTTTCCACAGAGTCTAGTTTTGGAGGTAATCATATCACTTAGAAGTTTTGTGTCTACTCTGATGGCAAAGCCTTCGCCGCTGCTGGTGGCGACGCTCAGGACTGGGCGGCCAGTAAAAGAGCCCAGCTCTTTTCGCAGAGTGTATGGACAGATATTCGGTCTATCGTTGACGTGGAACGTGATCTAATGGTGTTCGGGAAAGGTACGACTATTGTTAAACAAGTTGTGTTTATTGAATAGTGTGTATTGCTTCCTCCTTGCAGCCCTCGGAGCTCAGTTTTTTTTTTGTTGGGTGAAGAGTTGTCGAAGTTATCGTCGGACGTAGAGGTAGAGGTACTTGCGTAATTTGCGGGTTCTTTATAGTTAGTTGGTTATTTACTAGTTCGTTACTATGGAGAAAAATGACCTTGGCATGACCCTTGAGCCTCGTTATACGGTCGTCAATTGTGCTAGGTTCTGCGGCGAAAACTTCTGCTTCCTGCTCAGAGAGGCCGGTTGCTTGGCTTAGTAGATTCCTGATTTCCTGGGCGTTCCTGGTTAACTCGTCGATGCGGTTGTCTCCCCGGTCGTCTTCGGCTGAGGTGGTGCTGGTCATCTTGGAGAAGCTGATTTTCTTCGCCGTTGGGATCTTGGTCTTCGTCACTCTGGAGGGGGTGCTGGTCTTCCCGAGTGGGGCTTCCTCCTTCCCTCCATTGGACCCCTGGTTCACGCCAGGGGCCAGAGGGTTCACTCATAAAGACCTCTTGATCGGCTTTACCGCTTCTAACGTTAACGTTAATTGAACACTTTGTAAGCAAAACAAACATGCGGTTTAAGGTCCCAGCACAAACTAGGGACCAGCCTGTGGTATCTAAGGGGTTCTCAGTTAGTATACGGCACGGGAACAAGCGATTTCCAAGGCCTGGGTACTGCAGAAGTTTGGAGCACAGTTCCTAAGAATCTCCAGCGCTGTCACCTCATGCTTCTCGCGACCTACCTTCCCGGCTCGTAGAACGTCTGGGCCGATCGGCTTTCACGCCTCCGACCAGTAGAATCGGAGTGGACCAGTAGAATCAGAGTGGACCTCAAGGCTTCGCCCGCCTCTCTACCCTGCGCGGGACTAGGCAAATAGGCCTCTTAAGCTCATCCGGGAAACCACAACTTTTCACTATTTGCACCTCCATTTTATCGCCCACGAGCAGCTTCCGTGGTTTCTCTCCAATGCGACTGGAATCAGTGAAGGGAAATAAATCTGTTCCCTCCATACAACCTGACCCTCCAGGTGCTCCACGAGTTCAAGACGTACCGCTACAGCGGCGTCCTCGTGATGCCCGACCACCCCAACGCACTGTGGGGGCAAGGTCGTCGCGTCCTTCAGCAACTTTTCGCTCGCCCTCGACGCGTCCCAGCGCGTCAAAGGCAATGTGGTGCCTCTAACATCACGACCCTTCTTGAGTTATCTCGCACAAAGTTTTCAAATCGGTACTCACCATCAAACACAATAGATCGCTCGCAGACACCCTGGTCAACACGCACAGGCAGTCCACACAACGCAAACACCAAAGCTTTTCTGGACTCTTTTCCAAGCGTGGCTACGCGCCACGAAGGTGCAGTTCATCAACCAGGCCACCCTCTTCACGTTCCTGCACTATGCTGGCAAGCAGAAGCAGCTCATTCCTCGTACAGTTTTGGCTTACAGGGATGCGCTTCATTGGCCTCTCTTGCATTGGCTTGGCGTCACGACCAGCGAGGCGATCTTCAAAGAACTGGCAAATGCCCAGTTTACGAGAATCCTCCACAAAGACGTTTCGTGCCGCAGTGGAAGCTGGAGCAAGTTCTCGACATGCTCGCCTCCCCTCGCTTTACTACTCAGAAGACGTCAGTATTGACGCTCTTTCAGAAGACTGTTTCTCGTCGCGCTTGCAGCAGGAACCAGGGTCTCTGACATTGCAGCCATGTCATGCACGGGACTACATTTCACCAAGAATCCTCTATGCGCGTTCATACTGACCGCGGACAAGTTTCTGTACAAAATCAGACCCTCACTCACACGCCCCCGCTTATCTCAATCGCCTCACTGCTGCTGGATGGCCGGGCACACGGCTTGTGCCCTATGACCGCACTCAGAGCCTACACAGCACGATGTCCATCGAACAATGAGTTTTTGTTCATCCATCTTACTTCAGGCAAACACTGATGGCGTAATCGGTGAGGCATTACATCTGCTCGTTTATCAATACGGCCACACCGCATGCCTTCACTAAAGCTCACGACTCCAGAAAGTCTGCCTCACCTCTCGTTGGCCGCGTGGGGTCCCTCTCCATGACTTCATATCCAAGGAGTTCTGGAAGTCGCCCCACGTGTTCGGGCACAAGTACCTCTTCACAGTGGAAAAGTACCTCTTCACAGTGGATAAGCCTAAATTGCCTTGCGTTTCATTGAGAACCAGGTAGATCGTCCCTCTCACTCCCAAATTTTTTGACATTACGCTAGCTGATGCCAGAAACTTTGGTACATATTATAGGGTACGTGTATAGGTTATCATACCATATCGTTATGAGGCACTCAACGCCACGGCTTCAGGATAAGGATTACGTCGGATTCCTCAGTACATATTTACTTTATCCGACTCAAGGTACGGCAAGATTACCATATTAGCTATGGTACACAGGGTAGATACTTCAATATTGAGGATTCTACTGCCATTGCCTGGCTGTTCATTCACATGCATACTAGGAGGCAGTATATATTGATGTACATATTTACTATTTAGGTGCTCATACTCTAGGCCCGCATTTTATTTGGCCGTGATGAGCAATATATTGGCTGTGGTAGGCACCAAGCAACACTTGTACTGGCCTATGATTACAGTCATTACCCCCATTTATACAACTGGGTCATCAATCTTCACACGGCCGGCGCTTCTTTGAGATCGCTCAGTTTAAGATGCAACCGATCCATCCAATTTCTGTGCTCTTCTGGCGTAGACCAGCTTGCGCTACATGATGATGTTTTCTATACTACACAATGTCTCCTATGAAGTGGAAGAGAATATAATTTTTGTTATCTCAATTCTCTCGATAAAAAAAAACTATTTCTCTATAATGTATTAAGAGCCATAGGGGGCCACCTCCTCCCTCTGCTTTCTTAACAACGCACTAACGTCTCCTCACGGAAAGCAGCCTTGATAGCCCTCATGAATGATGGGGCAGGGCAGACCTCGCTTATATAGGTACGAAGGGGGTTGGGGGTTTGAGGGTTTAGCCGGCCTAGACTGCCGGGAGCGGGAGACGCCCCTCAGTACCTAGCCGACATCAAGTGACGAGCATCCAGGTTTTTAGTCAAAACCTAAAAACTCGGGGACAGTCGAAAAAACATAAAGTTTCGAAATTCCCGAGCAGGGATGAAAGACAGGAAGGTCTAAATCGGGCAAAAACTACGTTCGGCAAATGTTATCAAGATTCTCTCGTAAATACGTCTCTGTTATGGTTCGTCTTCAAGATTCATTCCATGCCCATACTACATTACAAAAAACAGCTTTTTGTCGAGAGAATTATGATAACAAGAGTTATATTATTGCAGATTTAACTGCTTTGGCCTAGGCAAGGTGAGTAGGGTTTTCGTAGTGTCATATTTGAATGGCCTATTTCAGTGTGATTTTGCGGTCGCTTGTGTGGTAGTCATTGGAGACATGAGCAGTGGAAGCCCTTAGCTCGTGGGCACACCTCCTCCAGGGTTGGGGTGTGTCCGGCTTGCAGTGTTTTATGACGTAGAGGCGTTTCTAGCACCTCGCTGGCAACATCGCAACTGTTTTTTTTTTCTTGTTCTCCCGGGATTACTATGAATTTTGGTGCGTCAGTTCCTGGGAAGGTAATTTGTCCTGATCTGGATGAAGAGTTTTAGAATTTGATCACTGTAACCTGAGAAGCCTCTGTTACTCCATAGTTCTTAGCCAAATCAGCTGTGAAGGTGCTCAGGTTATTTGCAGAGTTGTAGCAGGAAGTGAATGATTTGTATGGTAGCATTGAAGAACGGGAGTAGTTCAACCGTTACTTTGTGATTGTCTATGTGGGTAATAATTTGTTTGGCGTTTTAAGTTTATGTTAGATACTTCAGTCCTTGTCTGTGGACGCTTTCCGGCTCACCCCCCAGTTGTCGTTTGAGTCGAATGATCATTGTGAAGATTTTTATTTTTGAGGGAGCAGATTGGCTTGCGCCGATATGAGCTTCATGTTGAAGAGGAGGGTGCTGGTCCTGTTTCTGGATGGGAGGGTCAGCCAGAGGGGAATACATAAAGGCTACGGTCTCGCGTTGAGCGACCTTGGGGCCTTCTGGCATTGGAGATTTTTTTTGTCCAGTGGGCAGTCTATGTGTCCCGTGGGGTGGTCACCTTTTTGCAGTGAAAGCAGTGGGATTTTTGGATAGGCACGACTGGGCAATCAGAACAGGGATGGTGAAAAAGTTGGAGAACAGAGTGGATTCGCGTGTATTGAGATGGTTCGGGCACATGGAGAGAATGGATGAAGGGAGATTGGTGAAAAGGGTGATGAATGCGGAGGCGAGTGGTCGCAGGCCTAGAGGTAGACCGAAGTTTGGATGGATGGATGGTCTGAAGCAGGCGTTGGGAAGAAGAGACATGAATGTGGAGGTGGCGAGGGAGC
>SDVV010042615.1:0-10325 GCA_016164225.1 Gammarus roeselii | reverse complement strand
CAGCCATCCTGGGCTTCGAATGACTAACTTTTCGTCCCTCCACTTTGAAAGGTTCTGAAGCCAATGTATATATTTTGCCGTGTTTGTATGGCACTTCAAAAGTATAGCAAATAAACAGGAAAAAGTTATTTGCATTCGAAAATCGAAAAAACTCTATGCACTAAAAAAATATAATTTGAAACACGAAGAGAACCATGTTCGATTGCAAAGAAAAATAGGGAAACCGGTGAATCATTTAATTTAAACGTATATCACGGAAAGCTTCGCCATTTGTTTACGTTCTCAGAACGCAGCTTCGGGTGCATCAACTGAGTGTGACAAGCGGTCATCTCGACATGATCTGGCGTTGATGATGGCTGTTGGCACAGTCGTCATTGGCCGTAATAATAACGCCATTGGTGGTCAATGCCTATTTGATGTATGTAGGTGTTTTAGACATGTGCTCGTGAAAACAAATTAAAACACATTGGTCTGACCTGCGTTCGAAGGTAAGAAAAGCACGACGGGAGGCTTCTCATGCGCTCGGCTCACCTGTAAGTGGAAGAGTGCAGCGAGGTCATGCGTGCTCCGCGACAGATGACAGATGAAGAAGTCAGAGGAAGGAGGTGTGTAATAAGAATTATGACGTGCACACGCCTTTACCGGTCGGAGCAGGACCGAAGCAAGGTCAAAGCCAGGCCAGTGATGGGTCAGTTAAGGCCCGGAGCAGGATCAGTAAAGTCCCGGAGCAGGGTCAGTGACCAATACACAGTCAACGAGTTTTCCTGGATATTCTGCCAGCTCTTAACAGGACATTCCTGGAGATTTTGGCAGTTCTTAGCAGGAGCTCTTCGTTCTTGAAGCAAGCCACTAGGACGGATGAGGCTGTAGGGTTAGATTAACAGCACTTGGCAAGTATGTCGCGTAAAGCTTAGTTAATGATTCACTACTTATGCGATACACCGACCGATTTCTATTAATTAAGTGAACACAACCCATGATGGCATCAAAACCCCTAATACACAACCGAAGTGGGTCTTGTTTGCAGCACCCCCTATCACACCCACTGTCGCACGTATGATGCTCTTCACCAAAATACTAGTGACGTCACTATGCCCGCAGGTCCGCGAAGAAGCCGAGTCCGCGAACATGGACGAGTGGTGTTGCAGCTCCTGGCTCACGATCGTGTCCACATCTAAATGCTTTGTCGAGTCGTCTACAACTACAGCGAAGTGCTGAATGAAATCGCAAGCCCAACTTATCTACTTCAATAGATATGCACACCTGAAAAAATGTGTACATCGACCATGAATATTTATTCTAAGCGCACAAAATTACAACGCTCAACTTCGTATGCCAAATGGTTTTAGGGCAATAAATAGGATGACATTTCTCATTCTGATGAGTGAAGTGCATGAGTTCTGTTGTTGAATCCTCTACCCTGCCCCTCAAGAACCTCTATAACAAAGAACTAAAGACATGTAAAGCCAATAGTTATTTATTCAATGGGTCAGCAAAGTTCATAGACAATGCTATTTGAACGAATCAATCCTAAAGCCACGATACTCAATTAGTAATAGTTTGGTCTTCCTCCTGCGGCCGCTCCTTTTGAACTGCCCCCGTCCTGCTGAAGTTTTGTTTGCCTACTCGATTAATTAAGAAGAGAAAGAAGTTAAACGATTGAGTAACGTGGAGTTCTAAACGTTGAAAAGAATGCAACCTTGAATCCAAATACATCTGACAAACTGAAAATATTCTCTAGCCTAAATATTACCATGGCAGAGATGTTCAGTATAATAAAAATTACCTTACACTTACACTGACTATGGGATAGAATAATTATACGAAGAGAAGCAAGACATTGCCGAGCCTTGGGTTAACATGAAATATATTGGAAAGTGTGTTAACATCCGCGTGCAGCAAAATGCCAGGTTAGACGGCCTAGCTTCACTACTTTACGTATAAGTTCTTAGCCTAACGTAATACAGAGTGCGCACAACTAAAGAAAAAATAGATATAATCAAAGCCAAGTTACCATACAATGAAGACTTGTGTGAGAGAAGTTCTCGTGTGCCCGCCCAGGGTATGTCAAGAGAGGTGCATAAGTCAGGCGTCGAGAGGCCGGGAGGATTGAGAACAACACCAGGGCCTGGGGTCTTTGGGAGCCTGCCCTCGTACGTACTATGAACGCAAAAAATAGAGTTTCTTCGGGTTTAATTTCCAATATCCTTGCATGGACATTGTGTGTTTTTAGGTATGCATATACATATTGCCGTTTCCTCTGAGCTAGAGGAAACAGCTATGTGTATAGACATACTTAAAAGAGTACAATCTCCATGCAATATTTCGAAAACAAAACGAAAAACACCTTACTACTGGCGTTGATAGTACGTACTCAAATAAATCCCCTTGTTTATTAGGAACATATTGGTTCAATTTTTCTATCATAAAAACCCTATTGAGAAGACCCTTTCTGAGAACTGCTCCATGCAGCATTCCACTTGTTTTCTATGTAACCGACAGCTATCAATATAGAGCAGCATTGATGGAAACCCTTTACCTAATGACGAAATTTTTAGCAATCCTAGTCTTTCCAGCAATCCTAGTCTTTCCAGTAATCCGAATCTTTCCAGTAATCCTAGTCTTTCCAGTAATCCGAGTCTTTCCAGCTATCCGAGTCTTTCCAGCTATCCGAGTCTTTCCAGTAATCCTAGTCTTTCCAGTAATCCGAGTCTTTCCAGTAATCCGAGTCTTTCCAGTAATCCGAGTCTTTCCAGTAATCCGAGTCTTTCCAGTAATCCTAGTCTTTCCAGTAATCCGAGTCTTTCCAGCAATCCGAGTCTTTCCAGTAATCCCAGTCTTTCCAGTAATCCTAGTCTTTCCAGTAATCTTTGTATTTTCAGTAATCCTAGTCTTTCCAGTAATCCTAGTCTTCCCAGTACTCAGTCGACATGCCTTGGCTACGTTTGAGTGACCCAGGGACAGTGCATTGAGTTTACAGAGATGTTGGAATGAAGCGTATCAATCCTTCTTCAAGCTTCGGTGGAGATGGGTCCTTAGTCTACCCTATCCTCCTTTATGGCGACGACCGGTGTTTTCGTGTGCCCTGGTTTGGACGGTTCGCTTAATACTCACAACTTTCATCAACTTCTGATCAATTTGAAGCAAATTCCTATTTAAACGGAAGTACCTCTTCATGAAACAGCATAACCCCGTATTTTTCCCTATAAAGCAGGTTACAGCGTAGATGCCACCTGATAGCCTTGTTTTACCCACGACGTAGCTCTATGTGATCAGTAGCGAAAGAAAATTCGTGTATAATAAAAAAGTAAGTGAAATCTTCAATGATAAATTTCCGTTCGATATGATCCATTAAGAAAGATTGTCCAGATATAATACCGTAAGAAATGTTAATGTAAAGTTAAATTTCATCGTGGGAAAAGTCTATTGTTTTATTTTACGGTTATAGACCAACCATAAACAAATTTTCTTTCGCACCTGTACATGGACTGACTTTTGGCCATTTATGTCTTAAGAGACCGGCCAGAATGTCTCATTTGGGGTCATGCAGGCTCGAACCTACAACCTTTCGCTTCCAAAGGATGTCTATTGAAAGGAGAGGCCGACACACTACACACTCGGCCACCGAGTTGAATGTGATACCTGCACCCAAGATACACAGACTAAGAAGGTGTGTGCATCGCCCCAGCGAACTCCGACGGTGATGGAGCAGGAGCAAACGGATCTGTCGAGGTCCTCGTGACGTCAGTCCATCCATGCGTGTGATGAGGCAGTATTGTTCAGGGTGCTATTTGCTCATATTTTCTTTAATACTGATACTAAGATGGTAACATTAGGAGAACAAACGTAAAATTGCAAATGAATAACAATTAAATTCTATGTATTTTTTGTCAGTCTATAATTTTGGTCAGAAACAGGTGGTGAGCAAGAGTAGCAGGTGTCTCGCCTTTCTGACCAATATTTCGATCTGACATGAACACGAGTCAAATGTAATTTATTCGATAGTTTGCCTATGTTTTTTTTATTCTGGCGCCAATATTAATTAAACAAAATATGATCAATTTAAGCTCTCCTTCTCTAGCTATCTTTCTGATCAAAATAATGAATCGACAAAAAGTACCGGAGAATTATACAAAAAGTACAAGGAATCAAAATTTACAAATCGACGATTTTGTGGTTGCCTTCCAAATTCTTTTATCCTAGCGTCAATATAAACATGAACAAATAAAATATGATCAAATGAAGTTTAGGCATGCCAGGAATGGGATGACGTCACGAGACCCCCGGCACCGTCGCTTTCCAGTCGCGGTACTCGGGCAGAAGGAGGGATGAGAGGTCACTAGTTTGTGATCTGTGCCAGTGACCAGGCCTAAATGAGAAAGCCCCAGCACGGTCAAAGGAAAACATGTTGGCTGCAAGCAAGGGAACAGTTCGGTTCTAACCTTCTAGGATGGATCAACGTATTTGGAAGTATGCATCAAGCCTTCACACTCTGCACGCAGTAGGTGAGGAGTGTGACCCCTCACGCCCTTTGCCTATCCATGCATGGAGTACAGTTGCAATGACAGCCTCAGACACTGAACGAGAGCGCTACTTCACCAGGGTGTCTATTTGCAATGAAACAACAGAAAAAAAATTATACTGAACACCGTCGTATGCAGGATACACTACAGCAATGCCAATCAGGGCAGAGACTTTACTGAACTCATCAAGGTTCATTACGGAAGTATTTCTGATGTAGCGAAGTGTGCGATCCGAATAGTGACGGCTTGAACATGAACCTTCGTTCAGCCTACAGCGACCTGAGTCTTGACAAGCAGTACACATGGCAACACCGAATGCGAGGAACCGTTGATGGCGCTCATTAAATACGTAACAAGCAGTTAAGATGAATTATAATGCAGTTAAATATATTTAATAGTCGAGACGAACAGACCTGTGGTTGTATCCGCGACGGTCTGGCGTCATTGAGGCGCGATTACATCGCCACATGCCGTAACGGAGCCAGAAAATAGTCTAAACCTAGCCGGCAATTAGCCGCCACAGCAATCCCAATAGTGGCGTTGGTGCCATATGATGGCACATGCACGAGTAGACGCATGGCGCCACAACACATGGCATCGGGTCACCATCCATGGCGCTGCCTGCGCCTACTTCACGCGTAACACACGCATCACACGCTTCACAAACAGCACACACAGCACACACTTCACACTCGGCATACGCGAGGTGAAGTGGTTCCCCAACCTAATGCAGTCGGGGTTCCCCGACCACATGGGATTCTTACCTCAAAATAAACGTTTTCTGTATGATCATTGCTGATACTATTGTATATTATATTTGCTTCATGAAGTACGAACCTGCAGCAGCCTAATGCTGTGAGATGAGCTGCGGCGTTTTGAACCTTCGTTGCGCTAATTCAAGCAGTGTATACGACAATGAAGTTTGTGTGTTATATTGAGGAATTGAAAACACAATGCTAGACGATGCAAACAAATGATTAAATAATAATAATAGACGGCGACCAGGGAACATGCAGCCAAAGGATGTCAGCAGGAATGAACCTTATCACGTAACGAATGGTATGTTATGAGTCACATACGAGTATGGACCGACATACCTATCAATAATTTTTTTTGTGCAGTTCAATTTGTATAATAAAACCCTATTCAGGGTTAAGTACACCAAGAAACAAGTGTTCACGAGAACTATGATTCTCTTCATAGGCTCCCCCCACCTCAATACGACAAGGCAAACAGAGCTGCTACCAACACATGACGGGGAAACAAACCCTCTAATGCTACGTAAAGCGGTCATCATTCCCCTGTATATAAGCCCCGGCGTGAGGGAGTGCACGCAGGGCGGAGGAGCGGGGATTGGAAAGTGTCATCACAGAAACAAGTGGTGTGCGGCCTGCATGATAGACCCTCCATGCTGACGCCAGCACATAGTGAAGGCGGTGAGATGAAGTGAAACAGTTCTTCCTGACTGGTGCCTCAGGACATTTAAGCCGGTAGGGTGGGATACTAAGTAATAGTGTCAACACTGTATTAACTACCTCAAGCGTGTAGGTCGTGAAGGTACCGTACCCATCCATAACCTAGTAAGAAGACCGCACAGATCGGACCACGATCAGACAAACACGATTATGGAAGGAAATCAACAGACAGATCGATCCGTCTACACATGTTGAAGCATTGACACAAGTGCCTTTATTATCATCCGAAATAATCATCGCTCTTTGCAAGAAGTGAACAATAGAAGTGGGAAACGGTGCACACGTGACCGTGAGAGAGACAGAGAAAATAGTCATTAATGAATGGGTGCCCAATCAGTCCCAGATACAGGCCCACTAAATTTGCCAAGGCCTACTACTACCTGCCAAGACATGGCTCACTTTCGCCGCTCAAATGCCAAGAACAATAGGCCACTTTCTCAGGGAGTGACGCGTGTACACAACAGAACATTTTTACCAGCCATGACACCGACCGTTGCTCGAAAATGCGTGTCACCGCCACCGAACACAAGCCCGAATGAGCGGAGGAGGGGGAAATGCAAGTCACCGCCACCGAACAACACACGCCCGAATGCGGGGAAGACACTGGTTGCTTTGCGCGCAGGAGATTTGCATTGTAAAAACGGCTCTTGAATTAAAAAAAAAGGAAGCTTTACCCGATGCATGATATGAAAACACAAAATAAAACCAGATAGGCGTCTGATGACAATTCAAGTTAATGTTTTGGATATGTTTTGAACGGGTATTTTCATATAATGCGAAAAACCACCAAAACCCCACCGAGCCTCTGGACCGTCATTATTGGCCAGTGTAGAAAATATATCCCGCCATACCTTTCGCGTAAATAAGTATTGTTGTATAAATGCATACACGTGGCAGGCCTGTCCACTCAGAGTGTGGTGTGGCAGGAAGCAGCCAAGCATAAAATAAGGAAATAAAATAAAAAATCTTCATTAATACACAAACGGTGAGGTATTCTTTTTTGCAACACAATAAAACATAACAATAATACATATATAATAAATCTAGAATACGAATAATAATAAGCTAAGACCATCAAATCAGGTTAAGTAACCATGATGACTACATCAGCCATGTTGACTACATCAGCCATGTTGACTACATCAGCCATGATGACTACATCAGCCATGTTGACTACATCAGCCATGTTGACTACATCAGCCATGTTGACTACATCAGCCATGTTGACTACAACAGCCATGTTGACTACATCAGCCATGTTGACTACATCAGCCATGTTGACTACATCAGCCATGATGACTACATCAGCCATGTTGACTACATCAGTCATGTTGACTACATCAGCCATGTTGCCTACACCACAACACGTGACTGAGTTGAAGGGGCAGTAACGGTAGGGTTCATTTTACTTTTATAACTAGACATTAGTACACGACTCTTTTATAGCTAGACATTAGTACAAGACTCTTTTATAGCTAGACATTAGTACACGATTCTTTTATAGCTAGACATTAGTACAAGACTTTTATAGCTAGACATTAGTAAACGACTCTTTTATAGCTAGACATTATTACACGACTCTTATATAGCTAGACATTTGTACACGACTCTTTTGTAGCTAGACATTAGTACACGACTCTTTTATAGCTAGACATTAGAACACGACTCTTATATAGCTAGACATTAGTACACGACTCTTTTATAGCTAGACATTAGTACACGACTCTTTTCGGAACATGACACGACTAAAGAATGATCAAAGTTACTTTTAAGTACAAAATCAATATGAACTCCTTATGAAAAAGTATTACGATCGGACAGTGAATTGTTTTTTTAATATAACAATTCGTAGGTAGTCCTAATTCAGATAATCAGTCTAATACATTGGGTAGCAAAGAATGTTAGGGTGTGTATGGGTCTATGTGAGTTAGAGCTCGTACACAAACGGTATGGTATTATTATATGGCTTTAATCTAGACAATTACGCACAAATCTAAAATACATATGATGATGAGCTAAGACCATCGTATCAGATGAAGTACCGTTCTAGCGATGATCACATCGTGTAACCGAGGATATGAACATAGCGTACATCTTACTCTCCTAGCTGAATATGAGTACCGACCTTGCCGGAACATAGCATGAGCAAAGAAATGGTACACAATGACTATGCATTATATCCTGATGACACATAATATTGGGATCACACATTATAACATTTTAGCTGATAATCTGCCCAATACATTAGGTAAAAAAAAAGGTTATCAGGTTATGTGTGGGTGATCCGGACCATACATCCCTATGTGATCCGGGCCAGGAATATTTATTATTAAAAATAATACTAGTCTTCATTGAAGCACTCGATGGTACAATAATGTTTGTTAAAGTGACGATGTGAGAAGAGATTCCCAGTCGTTGCATGGCGATGAATTACTCGCTTAACGGAAATACAGAGATGGTATACAAAGAATTTCTTTGTAAGTTCACCTATCGAGGCAAGATAAAGCAAATCAAAAGGAAACTGATGAGCTAAGAAGAGGGTAAGAAAATTGTTCGACAATGTTCCGCTAACCTTTGTTGGTTTTCCTCGAAAACGAAGGGAAACACTTTCAGGGCCAAAAAAGTGCAAATACAAAAGGCAAGACTGTACGAGGTGAGAGTACGGCAGTGGTACAGTGGAATTATAGTTAGCAGTGTTTCTATTTGCTCAAAGACGAAGCGAAGTCAAGAAAACATAGTACTTGCTATATATCACTCCATAACATTTTGTTACACGTGCTCTGACGACAGAATGATTGTGTTGACGCTTTGCTCGAGCCACAGCATAGTTTTATGCCTTATCAGTTTATTGTTAATCGGCATCAATTGTTACCCTCTGCCAGCCCCTGCTGACGGGCAACCAATGGATCGAGTACCGCATTCTCGCTGGAAAGAACAATGTAGACCTGAAATAATTAAAGCTTTGCAACCAGTTTCTGTTCTTCAGAACTTTGTGTCAATATTTTTTTCATTGAGCGTTTAGCGTTTATGGGCGGTTTTACGAGCATACAACACAATATCATCTGATCATGAATGCCTGTTATAGATTTCTAATACTCGTCTAGCTTCACTAGGCTTCAGTCGTCCAATTTCTTAAAAAATGGACTAACGATCACTCTTTCTACAGTTTCCACCATGAGCTAGGCTTGCGGTGAAGTTTATGCTGAGTTGAATGCCTAGGGAGTAATGTTTTCGTGCACTTTCCTTATACGGTATAGGACAGCATTGAAGTCAAGAAGTCTTGACTTTAGAGTTATTTCTTCATCCGACAAAGCAAAACGAGTGAACCATTCAGTTTGAACCAAGCGTTCAACATGGTGTTCAAATCCTATTGGGATCAAGCCAATTCGTTTGACTCGTCTCAAGAGAGATTTTTGGGTTCACACAATAAACTAAAAAAAATCGAATACTGTCTGAATATTTGCTTTCGATCACGAGATAATGCAGTATTTTCTTTGTAATAATTTGGGGCCATTAAAAGATTGCCAATCATATATGTGGGTCAGAGCTGTTCCTGCATCCTTTTTCATGCATGTTTGAAGGCTGAACCGGGCTCTGTCTCATCATCTTCCACCATTTCTTTCCTGCCCCGTCTATCCTTTTCTGGATGGCCTCATATGATACTGGTATTCTATCTTCTAAGATAAGATCAATGGTTGAGCAAGTCTGCTGGCGTTCTATTAATCATCGGGTCATTGTAATGCAAGGTTCTAATTCATTAGGGGGTCAAGATTGTAATTTGGTCGTCTGTAACCCTTTCATTTTGCGATGGAGCGAAACGAGGGTTGCGGTGACCTCCGCCTGGAAAGATGAATGCCGGAAGCAAGCGTTGCTCGAGGCGATGACGGAGTAGGGGGTACAGTGCTTCTGATGGAGTAATGGGTACAGTGCTTCTGACGGAGTAGGGGGCACAGTGCTTCTGACGGAGTTGAGGGAACAGTGCTTCTGACGGAGTTGAGGGTACAGTGCTTATGACGGAGTTGAGGGTACGATGCTTATGACGGAGTTGAGGGTACAGTGCTTATGACGGAGTTGAGGGTACAGTGCTTTTGACGGAGTGTAGGGTACAGTGCTTCTGACGGAGTGTAGGGTACAGTGCTCTTGACGGAGTGTAGGGTACAGTGTTTCTGACGGAGTGTAGGGTACAGTGCTTTTGACGGAGTGTAGGGTACAGTGCTCTTGACGGAGTCGAGGGTACGGTGCTTTTGACGGAGTGTAGGGTACAGTGCTCTTGACGGAGTGTAGGGTACAGTGCTTTTGACGGAGTGTAGGGTACAGTGCTCTTGAC
>SDVV010042614.1:0-10325 GCA_016164225.1 Gammarus roeselii | reverse complement strand
TATGAAAGAAGATGTGTGACACGGGTCAAGCTTAATTACAATACATTCCCGAATCACATAATTATTGTACGCGGCGGAATAGCCCACAGCAGCAGCAAATTCATATTGCAGTCCTAAACACATGAATATACCTGCGTCACACACCCAATCATGACTACGTGTGGGGTTTCTACCTAAATACAAATGAAATTTAAACATTATAAGAAAGCAATGTACATTTTTGTCAATGCCGACCGGTTCAGACCATTCCCACACACCCAACATGAAATGTCTTTGCCACTAGGCCATGCATGGATTGTTAATATCACCACCTTTATCTTCCGGCATTATATATTAATGGTACTCTTCTATACCGCAGGCATAGAGAATATTGGTTAGCGGAGTTCAATACATGAACTTGGCGTTTAACAGTCTAAACCGCGCGAAGGTTTTCCCTCAATTAGACCTGAGGGGTTGATCAAATAGTTTGGTGAGGACATTTAATTATGCCTTAGGGGCTTACTACGTTTAATAAATAATTTTCGATACACGTTCAATTTTACGTTAAATTATGCTGAACAATTAATTATGATCATGATTGACGAAGCACCCCCATTAGGCAGGGCAAGTTGGTACTTTACATACAACACTTCAACTTAACCAAGACAACACACGGAGCACGACAAACCACTCTTTATCACGATCTCAGGGCACAGAACAGAACTGCCATGCTTGGCTCCTCTATATATACTAGGTATTTTCCGAAAAAACCCTGCCTTTGCTTCAACCGGCAAGTGCTCTCTTGACCCCTAGATACCGGATGCCTTGTAGTTGATGCCCAATTTAACCAAACAGTTCAATCGACCTCTCACCGACTTAGATTAAGAGGTAATGCATACAGAGTCGAGCCGTATGCCCTCGTTTAAAACTAAATTATCCCATCAATATTACACGTGTTATACGTGCAATACTACAATCAAAATACTACTTCCCTATCAACACATGCACAATACAGGGACATTATCCAATTAGTTATCGAATTACATTCTGCCTCCCGGGATGGAAAAAGAAATGATCATTCGAAGATGGCATAAGAATGCGACCGTCTGCTGCTCTTTCGAATCAGCCGGGCAATTAGCAATGCATAAAGCGTTTGCATTTAATGACAAACAAACTTATTTACGTCCCGCTGCTGACTTGCCGGCTACACCCAGCACGTCTGTCGACTTCCGTTGACTTCTATTCATTCATGGCCTGACTGACTCATTTCATATCAATACCTCCCCCTTCCGGTGAAATTTCTTTACTTCACGAAAGGGGAGAAATTTACCTTTAAACTCACGTATACATCATACAGATCCAACAACTTTCCCCACGCTTGCGTACTGCTTTGTTCCCTCTCGCTATGCTCTATGTTGCGTTGGTTATCGAAGGAGATTGGCTGCATTGTGATACCAATCAAAGGATAATAAATTTTTCCAATCCATGAACGTCTGGATGGAAAAGCCCTTGCACAGCTTACGTTACCTATGACGTTTAGACATGTTGCTATGTTTTACTCCGTCAATATTTGGTACGGCAAATTTACCGTATCACGATGCATCTTGTCTAAAGGGCATGCGATGGCACTGCCATTTCAGACCAACGGGTGCCAGAGCAGCTTTTACTGTTGTTGCCTCGCTTTGATTGCGGCATCTGAAAATGATTTATCTGTACGGGAGTTGACATATGTCGTCGGTGTTTCCCCAGTAATGTTTCGTTTAGAATATTTACCAGTACGGAAAGTCACTAACTCGATCGATGCCAGGGTTTCCCCGATAATATTTCGTTTGCCTTCCTTCACCGGTGCTTTGATAGTGCATTTGCTCATGACCTCAGTGTTCACAAAGGTGCGTACTCATATTTTGAGATTTTCATGTCACAAAATACAAAAGGGGGAAATTTTCTTCGAAGGGTCATATATACACCCTGCGCATCTCAGAATTTTCCCCACAATTGTGTACTGCCTCCTTCTTTCTTGCTAGGTTCTATGGTGCGTTTGGTTCTCGAGGGAAGCTAGGCTACGTCCTGACACTAATCAAAGGACCATAAACTATCCACTCCATGTACGTCTAGGTGAGAAAGTCCTTGCATTGCTTACGTTACCTCTGACGTTTTGACATGTTTCCATGTTTAATCCGCCAATATTCGGTACAGCTGATGCAGGTACCCCTGACCTGTTTGCTATAGCAAATTTTTACTGTCTTTGCTTCGCTTACTTTACGACGTTTCGAACATTGCTAGTACGGAAGTTCACGGATTTCGATCAGTGTTTCCCCAGCAAGATGTTTCATTTGCTTACCCTCACCGTTGCATCAATATTCCTCAGCTCATGAATTTTAGTGTTCACAAGGTTACGTACTCATGTTATGAGTTGGCGTCTCGCCTGCGCTGGTATCTTAAATTTCATGGTATGGCCCTACGCGTTCTTACATGACGAGTTTCCGTAGCTCAACATACCCTAGTGCCTAAATTTGCTGTTACTTACATCATCGAAATTAGGAAAATTTGGAGGACTGGCTTCCGTTCATATGTGTATTATTTTTTTGTGTTTTTGTTAGGCGCCTTTCCTCTTTCCTTTTATAGTCACTCTGCAGTAGATTTTACCTACGCCTCAGGTTATATCTGACTGCAGTTTCGTTGCTGCTTGTTTGCTGCTCTCCCGGTTGTTCTGCTTCGTTCCCTTCGTAAGTTGGGCCGTCGTCCAGTGTGTCCGTCTCCTCTTCGTTCAGTTGGAGGGGAAAAGGGTCGTTTCTAATTTGAGCGTACTTGCATCGATGAAGCTGCATGTATTGCTCTCGAGACTTCTTGTACAGATGTTTAATGCGCGCGTTCGTTCGCGTTAATTCCAACACGCGTTAGGGTCCGGTATGTTTCGGAGGCCATTAATGTTATGATCTTCATCCTGTCTCTTATTTCGTACGAACACTTACATCCCCGGTTGCAATTTTTCGCTATTGACGACTTTGTCTCGCCTTTTAGAAATCCTTGTGTGCGCCGGCTTGATTTGTCCTCTGACCACCTTAAATGCTGAATACATGCGCGCCGTCATTTCTGCTGCGTAATTCTCCCCCATGGTATAATCGATCCTTGGAGGGGTAAACAAGTTGCTGAATGGCAGGTTCGCATCGCTGCCAAAGAATAGGTAGAAAGGTGTGTTTTCCACAATCGTGTGATACGCGGTATTCATGACCAGTGTGGCGTATGGGAGGTCCTTTTCCCATGACATTTGGTCGTTCGAAGCCATTTGCGATAGGATGTTTTTCAGGGTGCGATGTGCCACTTCGACAGCTCCGTTCCCTTGAGGGTTAAATGCTGTCGTGGTTCTACTTATGGTTCCGAGTCTCTTGAACACATCCTGAAATAGTGCGGACGTCACCTCGGTCCCTCGGTCTGAAACCAAGTTCTCGATGGCCCCGTGTGTGGTCACGAATTCCAGAAACCTTTCTGTCACTTCTTGTGTTGATTTATTGCGCAAGAGATGCGTCACCAGATATTTCGTTAGGTGATCTACCATCGGTAAAACGTAGCAGTAACCCTCGTGACTTACTGGTAGCTTCGTTAGGTCTACACCCACGCGTTCCAGAGGTCTTGTTATTTCGGGGAACTCACCCATCGGTGGGATAATCCTGCCGTGAGGCTTGCGTCGCTGACATACCAGCGATCATGTTCAGCCAGTAATATTGACCGCATGCGCGTTTCCATGCGCGCAGGTTACCTTGATGTCCTCCTATCTCGGAGTCATGCACCATGGTTAGGGCATATTTTTTTAGTGATGCAGGAATGACGATCGTTCCGTATGTTCTGTGCGGTTTCCTCATGACCACTCGTTTTTAGAGTAAGCCTTCTTCAACGAAAAATCCGAGTCGGTTGCCCATTTGGGGATGTCGTCGTTTACTTCCCCGCCGAGGAACCTTCGAATCGGACCCCACGTGTCATCTTGACCTTGTTCGGCGAAAACGTTGTCTATTGTTAGCTTTTCCTGAGCGGTCGTGATGCTGACTTCTTCAGCTTCGCTTTCTTCGGTAGTGACGAAAACTTCCTCGCTTTCTCCGCTGTTATCCTCTTCCGGGTCAGGGTTCATGGACAGAGCATTAGGTACATGGTGAAGGCGGTCCTCCTTGTATTACACCTCATAATCATATTGGCTTAGGCACAAGGCCCACCGTGCCAGACGATTATTGTTGCTGTTCTTATACTGGAAAATGCTTCGGAGTGCAGTGTGATCCGTTATCAGCTTGAACTTACGCTCGGCCAAGTACTGATGAAAGTGTATCACGCTGTCAACCACCGCGAGCGCTTCTAACTCGGTGATTGCGTACCTCCCTTCTGCGCCTTTTAGCTTGCGTGAGTAATACGCTATCGGGAACTCGACTCCGTCATGCTTTTGATTGAGGACTGCTGCAATGGCCACCTGTGATGCGTCTGTATGCAATAAGAAGTCCTTGGTGTAGTCTGGAGCACGCAACACTTAGGCATTAGTTATTTTGCCCTTTAGTGTTAAAAAAGCTTCCTCCTGGTCTTCCGTCCACACGAACTTGGTATTTTTCTTGGTCAGGTGGGTTAATGGTGCTGCCGTTTTCGATAAATTTGGAATAAACCGGCCGTAGAACCCTAGCATCCCTAGAAATTGCTTGATTTTTCTTGCAGTAGTTGGTCTAGGGTATTTCTGCATGGACTCGATGTTGGTTTTGGTTGGCCGGGCCCCGTCTCGATCAATTATGTGCCCTAGGAATTTTTCTTGGGTTTTAAGGAAAATACATTTTTTAAAACCGATTTTCATTCCTGCATGTTGAAAGTCCTTCAAGATCTCCTCTAAGCGTTCGAGGTGTTTCTCCAGAGTTTCCGCGTACATACAGATGTCGTCTTGAAAGGCCATCGCGTAGTTTCCCAGACCGAGATGTCACTTCAAGATGGCGCACGCCGTTCTTTGGTACTTAAAGCCGCTTCACGACGCTCCCATCGGCATTCGTAGGTATTCGTAATGTCCCGACTCGGCTTCGAACGCATTGCACTTGCGGCTCTTTTTGCTCAATGGGACTTGGTGGAATGTTGACGCACTGTCGATTATGCTATAAATAGCGTGTCCTCCCATTTGCTCCACTGAGTTTATTATGTTAGGAATAGTGAACTTTTCCTTGACTAAAGCAGCGTTCAAACGGCGGTAATCGATTACGATCCTTGCCGAGCCGTCCGGTTTCTTTCCGATCACAACGGGAGCACTCCAGGGTGACGTTGATTCCTGGATTATTCCGGCTTTAACCATTTTCGCGACATATTCTCTGAGTATTTGCTTATGCGCGAATGGCAAACGCCATTGCTTCACGTTTATCAGGGTCTCGTTCGTTACTCGGATGTGGTGCTCGTAGTCTACTAGATGCCCGATATCTGTATCCGAAGCAGTAATTGTGCTCTTATATTTCCACAATAATTGCTTCAGCTTGTCGCCGGTGTCCGGGTTTAGGTTGCTGACATCCACGTTGTCGATTTGCATTGCGATGGCGGCGTCTTTGTCGTCTTCTTCATTGGAGTGCTCCTCGTTTTTTTTGCTATCGTTGCAAAAGAGAACAGTTCCGTTTTTCTTTTCCTCGTGGAGTCCATGTATCCTTGCAATCCTGGTCCCTCCTCGCAATGTAAGTGGACGATCGTCGAAGTTGGCATATACTATGTGCACGCAATGATCCTTGACACCGCTATTACCGTTTGTCCTTCCGAAGAAGCGTGGACTTGCAATCGGATAACAATTGTAGTGCCGAGGGGCACGCGCGTGTCGATGGGCACTCTACCGATGAACTCGGTCATGTGTCTCTCGCTGATGGCCATAGTACTTTCGGCATCAACGTTTTTGTTTGTGAAGGGATACAAATTGCCGGCGATTACGACTCCCTTCCTTTGATAATCGATGGTGGCGTGCAGTTGTCCCATTAAATCGGAACCCAATAACAAATTTCCGGAGAATTTGCTAGTATTGATTATGTATACGTAGCCTTCCACATCACCTTCGGGGGTTGATACGCATATCTTTATTTTTCGTCCAATTTTCTTCCGAGACCGTCAGGGTTTTGATCACCTTTTCGCAAGGCTCGATGATGCTTCCTCGCTAGACTAACTCGTTGGCGGAACTTGCCTTCATAATGGTCAAACTTGATCCAGAGTCTAATAATACACGCATATTAATTCCATTGATATTCGAAATCGTCTTTGGTACCCTACCTATTCCTAACGCGCGCTTGCATGGAATAGGGCTCGCTAGTTTTTTTCCCTATGGGTAGGACATTGCGTTGCCATGTGACCTTCACCATCACATTTGAAGCACTTGGTGGTAGCCCCACTTGGTCTGGAATCAGGATAGAGGCTGTGGCGCGGGGCGGTGCGATAACCACTGATGGGACGGGACTGTGTTGGTGGCGCGTGGCCTCTCCCTATTGGCGGTATCGTGTTCGCAGGTAAGATCGCAAGTCTGGTTGGAGGGGGCACGCTCAGGTATTGGACAACAATTGCTTGCCGTTCCGCGTACGCTGGGTTCGGGTGTTGGATCGGCACGGTAACTTGAGGAGGGGCTGGCGTACCAACTCTGTTGGCTTCCTGATATTTGTCTGCGTAATCGCAGAAAATTCTGTTTCGGCCGCTATGCCGAAAGTTCTGGTGCTGTTCCACGTGCATAACGCTTTGCCGTGTCTCTACTGTCACCGTTTCTTCGGTTTTTCCCGCTGGTGTGGGGTCTCGACTCGATTTGCTATCAATGGGTCGTAATCTAGATATTGCCTCGTTTTCGGCGCGACATGATTCCAGTATCAGTTCTTCAATGGTCAATGGTTTGAAGGAGCGCTTATAACAGCTTGATATACGCTCGTTCAATCGAGGAATCAATATCGTGATGAGGACCTCGTCGTGGTGGTTTCCATGCTCCGTCCTAAACGTTTTTGCTTGCTCCTTGATATATTCACGAGCGGTTTGTCCCTTACGCTGCCTGCTTTCATTCGTGTCTGCGACAGCAGCGGTAAAGTGCTTCCCGGGAAGTGCGTCCCGGAAGAACTTGATCCATTCCACCGCGTCGGTAAAGCTCGTGAATGCAAGTTCCATGAATTTTACTTTCGCCTCCCCACTAAGTGAAGCTTGCATAAGGCGTAGCCTGTCGTATTCGTTCTCGAGCAAGGCTGTTATGTTGGTGAACTGCTCAACATATGCGCTACAGTCCTCTTTGCCATCGCCTACGGCCTTAATTCGATCGGCGCAGGCAAAGATGTCCGCCGTCGTCATATGAGGGTTTGCAGCGCTTGACATGGAGGGGGTTTGGACGCTGGCCGATGTTGATGTCGACCAGGGATAGTCGGGGCGTCTGGGTTGGGTTGGGTCGACCTCGTCTGCCGGTGTCAAATTCCCTATCTCGTTGGCCACGGACTGAGCTGCAACATGCCGGGTAGGGCGCTTATGAAAGATCGGTATGGAGTTAGTGTCCTGTATCAACCAGTAGGCCCTCCTCTCATTTTCGATCGGCTGCGTGGTCACCAACTCAGTGCGTGCGGTGGTACATGGGGTAGGGTTGGCCCTAGAAGACGAAAGTGTCGCAAGCCATTGCCCAACATCCTGTGGCGATACCAGGTACAGCGCGGATTGAACTGCCGTGGCTTGCCTGACTGGTGCGTTTTGCCTTGGGGGCAACAACCATTGCTTTCGGGGTGTGTGACTAATTAAAGCATGAGGCTACGCCACATTCGGCAGGTTGGCGGGTGTCAAGAATTGACGGGAGGACGACTCTTCTACCGGGGTACTTAGCGTCGCGGGTGCCTGCGTAACTGATGCTCCGCCAACCGATTTCGCCTTCTGCCTCGTGCTGGGTCGCGTGCCTACTTTCTTCCCATGAGCCATTTTTTTCACGATCGCACAATTTCAAAATCTATCAACCAACACCGTGCAGTGCTATTGCGCGCAAAATCCCGTTTGCCGCGACAATGCCTCTATGCATCACTCACATGCACACTCCTCACACACAAACGCGTTAGGGCTCGCCAACACACATTCCCGTTTGACACTGCGCGCGGTGATATGCGTGTACCGGCCAAATACTCAGTATATCTCCCAATTTGATTTTTTTTGTAAAATTTAACACAAATATGCCGGTCATGTACGCTCAAAATTAGAAATAATATAATACCAAACTCAGAAATAGTTAGTTCTGAATAAGCAAAATAAGGCCCGCCAAAATACAAAAATCATGCGGTAATTATGTGAACAGACCCATTATGTATAACACATCACAAAATGAAAATAATTTAAAGCAAGAAAATAAGTTCCACACAAAATAATACATTAACACATCACAGTCAATGTACATAGAATAAGAATATAAAATGAGAAAATAAGATCCGCACTTGAATTAACTGACATTAATCCCTCATAATCATAAAAACATAAAATCACAATTGAAAATTTAAATAAGAGAAATAAGATCCACACAATGACATGCACTGCAGCTAGTTAAAACTGCCATAATTTATGCAGCAATTTATGCGAACTAGACCAAATAATATGGAACCAGTCCCACCAATGAGAAAAGTAATAGAAACATGAAAAATAATAGCATATAATAAGCCACCGAATTTTCATCGTCACATTCAGTATAGACAAAATTCATGAATTGAAATGGAAACTGAGTTTTATCCAGACGCAACACACTGAAATTTGGAAAGATCCCGCACGATTCCGCTGGATTTCACACGAACGAAATCATCTGATTGTCACACAAACACATTGAAATCAGAAAAATAGAGCATAAATGAAAAGTTCACCCTGGGTCACGTTATCATACGCCGTTACGCGCGTAGAAAGGGACCGGTTAGGAACAGCTGGTCGGCTCTTGACCTGGTACTCAGAAGGGTCTTACCGCTGACATGAGCACGCGGGACCTAAACAAACGTGTCTGACAAATGTACAGTTGCTCGGAAAACACTTTGCTATACTGGCTACCCCGCGGATATGATAGGAATATCTGAACTTGGTCATTGGCGTTAGCCCTCCACCCACGAAAGGGACCAATTGTTGATACGGGCAATGAAAGAAGATGCGTGACACGGGTCAAGTATAATTACAATACATTCCCAAAACACATAATTATTGTACGCAGCGGCATAGCCCACAGCAGCAGCAAATTCATATTGCAGTCCTAAACACATGAATATACCCGCGTCACACACCCAATCATGACTACGTGTGGGGTTTCTGCCTAAATACAAATGAGATTTAAACATTATAAGAAAGCAATGTACATTTTTGTCAATGCCGACCGGTTCAGACAATTCCCACACACCCAACATGAAATGTATTTGCCACTAGGCCATGCATGGATTGTTAATATCAACACCTTTATCTTCCGGCATTAAATATTAATGGTACTCTTCTATACCGCAGGCATAGGGAATATTGGTTCGCGGAGATCAATACATGAACTTGGCGTTTAACAGTCTAAACCGCGCGAAGGTTCTCCCTCAATTAGACCTGATGGGTCGATCAAATAGTTTGGTGAGGACTTTTACTCATGCCTTAGTGGCTTACTACGTTTAATAAATAATTTTCGATACATGTTTAATTTTACGTTAAATTATGCTGAACAATTAATTATGATCAAGATTGACGAAGCACCCCATCAGGCAGGGCAGGTTGGTACTTTACATACAACACTTCAACTTAACCAAGACAACACACGGAGCACGACGAACCACTCTTTATCACGATCTCAGGGCACAGAACAGAACTGCCATGCTTGGCTCCTCTATATATACTAGGTATTTTCCGGAAAAACCCTGCCTTTGCTTCAACCGGCAAGTGCTCTCTTGACCCCTAGATACCGGATGCCTTGTAGTTGATGTCCAATTTAACCAAACAGTTCAATCGACCTCTCACCGACTTAGATTAAGAGGTAATGCAAACGGAGTCGAGCCGTATGCCCTCGTTTAAAACTAAATTATCCCATTAATATTACACGTGTTATACGTGCAATACTACAATCAAAATACTACATCCCTATCAACACATGCACAATACAGGGACATTATCCAATGAGTTATCTAATTACATTCTGCCTCCCGGGATGGAAAAGGAAATGATCATTCGAAGATGGCTTAGGAATGCAACCGTCTGCTGCTCTTTCAAATAAGCCGAGCAATTAGCAATGCATAAAGCGTCTGCATTTCGCGACAAACAACCTTATTTACGTCCCGCTGCCGACTTGCCGGCTACACCCAGCACGTTTGTCGACTTCCGTTGACTTCCATTCTTTCTTAGCCTGACTGACTTACTTCATATATATA
>SDVV010042613.1:0-10325 GCA_016164225.1 Gammarus roeselii | reverse complement strand
ATAATCATTGCGCTGAAGTAGTCCACAAAAGCTTCTAAATGATGAGTTGCCAACAATCGTAGCTTCTAAACGGTAAGTGGGAAACGATTCAAAATATTATTGAATGACTTCTAGGATTAAAAATGGACACGCATTTACTTTCAGAGTGACGACCCCATCATGTCCAGAGGCTTACTACCCTTGTCCCGTAGCTTGCTTGACGACCCTATCATGTTCAGAGGCTAACTACACTTGTCCTGTAGCTTGCTTGACGATCCCATCGTGTTCAGAGCCTTACTACCCTTGTCTCGTAGCTTGCTTGACGACCCCATCCTGTTCAGAGGCTTACTACCCTTATCCCGTAGCTTGCTTGACGACCCCATCATGTTCAGAGGCTTACTACGCTTGTCCGGTAGCTTGCTTGACGACCTCATCATGTTCAGAGGCTTACTACCCTTGTCCCGTCGCTTGCTTGACGACCTCATCATGTTCAGAGGCTTAATACCCTTGTCCCGTAGCTTGCTTGACGACCTCATCATGTTCAGAGGCGTACTACTCTTGTCCCTTAGCTTGCTTGACGACCCCATCATGTTCAGAGGCTTACTTCCCTTGTACCGTAGCTTGCTTGACGACCCCATGATGTTCAGAACCTTACTTCCCTTGTCCCGTAGCTTGCTTGAGGACCCCATCATGTTCAGAGCCTTACCACCCTTGTCCCGTAGCTTGCTTGAGGACCCCATCCTGTTCAGAGGCTTACTACCCTTGTCCCGTAGCTTGCTTGACGACCTCATCATATTCAGAAGCTTACTACCCTTGTCCCGTAGCTTGCTTGACGGCCCCATCATGTTCAGAGGCTTACTACCCTTGTCCCGTAGCTTACTTGACGACCCCATCATGTTCAGAGGCTTACTACCCTTGTCCCGTAGCTTGCTTGACGACCCCATCCTGTTCAGAGGCTTACTAGCCTTGTCCCGTAGCTTGCTTGACGACCTCATCATGTTCAGAGGCTTACTTCCCTTGTCCCGTAGCTTGCTTGACGACCCCATCCTGTTCAGAGGCTTACTACTCTTGTCCCGTAGCTTGCTTGACGACCATATCATGTTCAGAGGCTTACTACCATTGTCCCGTAGCTTGCTTGACGACCCCATCATGTTCAGAGGCTTACTACCCTTGTCCCGTAGCTTGATTGACGACCTCATCACGTTCAGAGGCTTACTACCCTTGTCCCGTAGCTTGCTTGACGACCCCATCCTGTTCAGAGGCTTACTACTCTTGTCTCGTAGCTTGCTTGACGACCCCATCATGTTCAGAGGCTTAACCCTCCCTTGTCCCGTAGCTTGCTTGACGACCCCATCATGTTCAGAGGCTTACTACCCTTGTCCCGTATCTTGCTTGACGACCCCATCATGTTCAGAGGCTTACGTCCCTTGTACCGTAGCTTGCTTGACGACCTGATCATGTTCAGAGGCTTATTCCCTGTGTCCCGTAGCTTGCTTGACGGCCCCATCCTGTTCAGAGGCTTACTATCCTTGTCATGTAGCTTGCTAGACGACCCCATCATGTTCAGAGCCTTACCACCCTTGTCCCGTAGCTTGCTTGACGACCCCATCCTGTTCAGAGGCTTACTACCATTGTCCCGTAGCTTGCTTGACGACCCCATCATATTCAGAAGCTTACTTCCCTTGTCCCGTAGCTTGCTTGACGACCCCATCCTGTTCAGAGGCTTACTTCTCTTGTCTCGTAGCTTGCTTGACGACCCCATCATGTTCAGAGGCTTAACCCTCCCTTGTCCCGTAGCTTGCTTGATGACCTCATCATGTTCAGAGGCTTACTACCCTTGTCCCGTAGCTTGATTGACGACCTCATCATGTTCAGAGGCTTAATGCCCTTGTCCCGTAGCTTGCTTGACGACCCCAACATGTTCAGAGGCTTACTTCCCTTGTCCCGTAGCTTGCTTGACGACCCCATCCTGTTCAGAGGCTTACTATTCTTGTCCCGTAGCTTGCTTGACGACTTCGTCATGTTCAGAGGCTTACTGCCCTTGTCCCGTAGCTTGCTTGATGACCTCATCATGTTCAGAGGCTCACTACCCTTGCCCCGTAGCTTGCTTGACGACCTCATCATGTTCAGAGGCTTACTACCCTTGTCCCGTAGCTTGCTTATGACATTGATAGTGTGCTTATAGAATTAACACATTTGTTTACTACAATTGGGAGGATAAAGTTAGTACATATCATCTTATTCGTGCACTTCTAGGCAAAATGAGCCAGCCTTAAAATGCCTGAGACCAAATGATGCATGACCTGTGGTATAGTTATATTCATATATACTTCAGTCTTCAAACAATGCTCGTATGATTCATGTTTTTTCACCCCGACTTGCATGGGGAGTTGAAAGTCTCACGTGAATATCTTTCATTTATCGCTTGCAGCCCCAACAGTCAATGCAGCGTTCAAGAAGGGAGAATGGAACCTTCCCCCTCATCGAAGTATGGTTCTACAGCAGCCACAACAAGCAGCATCGCGGGTCAAGCAGGGAGAACGAAAACTTTTCCCCCGTCGAATTGACTTAGTAAAACACGAGAATACCACAAGGTATCTCATGAACGAAGGATTTTTTTATATCACTCGACGACACCTTACCACGAAGATGAAGTATTCTCACTGTTTATAATTGCGATCACTGAAACGTTTTTTTCTCTCTGCTTACTTTCTGTGCCATACTCTTGCCGTACCACTTGCACCACTTCAACAAGGAGGCCCTCACGGAAAAATCCCATATCGTAAGTTGAAAAACATCAGTGAAACATGTTTAAATAATGCAAATTACTTCTATCTTCCTAATGTGAATGCTATTAAATACAAATTTGGGGAACACACACTGGCACTCCTTAAACACCTCTAGCAGTTAGCGCTTGCCCAAGACACGAACACAATTACCTGGAACGTTTATTGAGTGCTTGTTTACACATCAACCATAATCAGTATTCTAGGTCACTTTGAGATACATATTTTCCAACAGCTCGGAATTATGCCTTTTTTGTACATGTGAAAAGTTCAGAAAAGGGTGGCAAAAATTTGCATTCATGGTGTCTACGATTTAGCTCACTTTCTATCCAAGTGAATTCTATCCAATTAAAATCTCGATAATTGCATTTGTTTTGGCGTCAAAAATCCAATCGGATTACGATCGAGAAGTCAAACGATTTCCGATCGAGAAAAAATTCCATCTTGCTCTCTAAGGTAGACGATGTTTTGTTGGAGACGGCCAGACGTAGGGTTCATTTGTCAAATGTTCTAGTTCTATCTCTAAAATATGGATTCCATTTCATTTGTGCACGTTCAAACGATGTATAGTTGTAGCATTGATTAATTGACCATACAGTCGTTAGATATTTTAACAAGACAAGGATAAATAAGAGTTGAGCAGACACGGTTCAACAGTTCGCTGTGCGTTGATATTGCTCATAATAATTGCTGTTGACTTTACCGAGGAAAAAATCTGTTCAGTATATAGTATATTGTACAGCGACAAAATAGTGCAATAAAATCTATTTTGAATATATGTGTATTAGAAGTTAGGGAAATTAAGATTTTTTGTGTGTGAAAAATGTTTGTTAAAAAAAACAGTTTCAATCGGATTCCGTAGAGAAGGGTTCGATTTGAACCTTTCGATTGAGTTGACAATTTCAATCAGATCCAATCGAAAGGTTCTATCAGAAGGTGTCAAATCGATGACACCTTTATCCAATATGGCGACTGACGAGGCTCAATTGTGTTCGGGGTACAATGTTACCACAAATCACCTTAGTCATTGTTGAGTATAATTGAAATACTATTTAATAACTAACATTATAGGTAATTTAATATAAATGAGTTTTAAGTACTGTTTTTTATTCTGTCTCTTCTATATTAGGTATGCAAACTACAAAATTGCTACCACATCGCACTGATGAATTTTTTGGCGTTCAACGAGATCGCACTTTCCACTAGGCCTTGCTTCCAACATTCCAGTCAATTGCTTTTCTCACGAGAGTCAACTAGAATACGGGTTTTTATTCTCTCTACATATGGTTTGACCTCTGACACCGATCCGTGCAGGCCCCATCAGATAGCCTTTAACATCAAACGGTTGCATCTAAAAGTATGCGAGAACAGTGAAATAAAATAGATCCATACCGTGGATAGAGAGCCGTGACATTCATGAGGCTACATATCAGGAGGCAGGAGCCTGGTGTCCTGAAGCGTCAAATTGTGTTCAGCAAACAGCGATTCAATGTCAACAAGCACACCCGTGTTATGTCAGGCATTGAATTCTCTCAAAACCCATACGTCTTGAGTTCTCTTCGAGGTCGTCAATCCAGTTTACCAAGAAATACTCATTTAATAATAGAACCGAGGCGGTACTGGGTGTTACAATCAGACCCAAGATTACATTTCAACCGTGCGGTCTAGTTTTGATAATTAAGCCTGAAGATATAGAGGCCGAACAAATATTTTCTCTCAAAGAAGAAGGCAACCACGAGAAAAGAAGTAGTGAAATCAACCACTTCACTTACAGGGCTACTAAATCTGATTATATTCATAAATTTGCCTTATACTTTTTGCAAGTTAACGACAAATCCAAAACAATTGAAAGAGGCGATACGAACTGTTCCACCCTTACCAACGTTTTGAGTGAAATGGAACGATTTGAATGCAATGCCTGACCGAGTCTATAACATCAAAAGAACACAAAATAGCAGGAAAATCAACAGCACTCTTAAGCTCACACAGCCACACACGATCTCCTGAGAAGTTAACAAGTCTTTGCAGCCGCTATGTAGCTGCAGGGAAATAAATCGAGACATTACAAGGTGCAATAGCTATGATAAATGATGCAATACAGTCCCTACGCTGGAAAGTCTTACGGCACACCTACAACACGCAGTACCAATATCAACAGTAGCAACAACAATACTACCCCGTCCCCCCAAAAGGAAGGAGCATGTAGAGAGGACCGCCAAACAGATTTAGGAGGGACGACACAACAAGCCCAGCACCTAGAGGATACCAACAGTAAGTATCTCAAACACCACAATACCAAACCGTATCACCCCATAACCCAAGCACAATAAACCTATGCTGGTACCACGCCACATATGACCATCGGGGCACACAGTTGACAGGCCCTTCGTACTTGCATATGTGGAAAACTTCACAGCAACGGAACGATAAGCAGAGCGTCCATCGCGGCATTACACTCCAGCACGCAACTTCTGAGCGTCAAAGATGCTAACGCGTACACTTTAAAGTTTCGTGTTGATACTGGAGCATGTATCAGTGTAATTTATTTAAGCACAGAGGACGTAAATAACTGTGAAAACATTCACCTCACAGCTGCAATGATTCACATATAATCACGTCGGAGGAGCTGCTCCTCACACCAGAACACGGCGAAAACTAACCACTACAATAAGTGTCCATAATGGTAACAGTACAACAGCCTGTTTCATGAACCCACTTCTAAGCAGGTAACGATCAAACTGGCTAACATATTGATCAAACTGGCTAATAAAACACAAACACACCACACAAACACTGTTGTAGCTATTCGAATTAGCAGCACACAAAACCTCATTTCAAACACAATTTTATGACCTTGTGAACAATGCTCCGAATTAACGTCTGTAGAGTTACCGCCCACATTAACGTCTGTAGAGTAACCGCCCACATTAACGTCTGTAGAGTTAACGCCCACATCAAAGTCTGTAGAGTTAACGCCCACATCCACACACAAAATCACCCCCCACAATCTGGTGAAAGGTTTGCTAACTCACTCTAAGTTCAGAAAATAGCGCCCAGTAGCGTGCAAAGCATCGAAGCGAGAGTTCCAGAGTTCGCTTGATGCAGGAATCGTCTGCCTAAGTGGCAGGGTAAGGGCTGCACCCTTTTGCATATGCCCCCCCTCTCACCTCAAAAAAATCTCGACTAGTGGGGGATTATACGTCAATCAACAGGATAATCGCCACCATGTCTGTTGGATGAAAAAAAGTTCGATAGGATGATTTGAATGATTAACGATTGATGTTTTATTTTTGGACCCTCTCATGACACTTAGACGCGGTGCAGTGCGGGAACTGGCTGGTAAGCTTTTAGGATCAAGAGAGCTACATGCAAACATTGATCTGATTTTCACCAAACATTCAAAGGATGCTTATTTTTTTAACGAAGTATGATTGGACACTGAATACATATTACAATAGACATGTTGTCGGAGTTAGCTTAAACTAATGATATCTACAGTAGGTTGATGAGCTGAGGAGGCTGAGAGTTTACGGATCATCAACACGTTACCCAAAAATGTATGGTGATAGGTTGACGACATTGAAACACTTCCTAGCGCCGAGATTTATGTCTACATAATAACTCCTTTACTAAACAATAACAGGAACCTACAAACACAATTGAACTAATGTATTCGGTACCACTTTGAGTGATATCAACGGTGGTTGGCGAAAAAGGTCGACTTGGAGCGAGTGGGTATTACCATGCGTGCGGAATCAATAATATTTATTATTGCTGATTCAAAAATAAATTTCTTTATCAAGTGAACTGGACCATAACATGTGAACTTGCACCATTCTAATAATGTTGCCTTCAGCGTAGCCCAAATAATGATGAAACACACGCTATCATAGGAACTCAAAACCATGTGCTATCCCTGCATGGAGGTTGTATGTTTTCAGGTACGCATATTGATATGTTTATTTCCTGTAGGACTAGAGGAAACAGCTATATGTATTAACATATTTAAAAACATACAATCTTCACGTAGAGATTTCGAAAGCCAAACGCAAAAAGACAATTTCAGGCTTCCACAAAATATCACAATAGGTAAGTGAAATATTCCTACGCAGGTTGGACGTATAAACTGCTTATCGTTGAAGAACAGATGCATGCTAGAGAAGCCTAATCGAGAACCGTCCTCGTATCGAAGGACTTATACTCCAACACTGGTGTGCTTCAATTAGGTCTGCACACTACCGCTGGACCATCACATTAAGGTTAAGTCGTATTAATCAACACAGGAAATGTTTTACATGACTTTAGACGTAGACCAACTAAGAATAATTGAATATTGAGCATGGTAAGGTTGACGGTACTGCCAATGACCGAGTTCCTCACAGCACTCGGTGTGAAATACAAGTCACGATTAGCTTGAGTCTGCGGTGTTTGTTGAACATGTAAGTGGCTAGACCAGCGAGCAGTGGACGCCCACTAGAGCGCCGGAATACAAGTCACGATTAGCTTGAGTCTGCGGTGTTTGTTGAACATGTAAGTGGCTAGACCAGCGAGCAGTGGACGCCCACTAGAGCGCCGGAATACAAGTCACGATTAGCTTGAGTCTGCGGTGTTTGTTGAACATGTAAGTGGCTAGACCAGCGGGCAGTGGACGCCCACTAGAGCACCGGAATACAAGTCACGATTAGCTTGAGTCTGCGGTGTTTGTTGAACATGTAAGTGGCTAGACCAGCGGACAGTGGACGCCCACTAGAGCGCCGGAATACAAGTCACGATTAGCTTGAGTCTGCGGTGTTTGTTGAACATGTAAGTGGCTAGACCAGCCCACTAGAGTACGCCCACTAGAGCACCGGAATCAAAGAGTCGATAATGCCGATTCGAAGGCTGTTGAGTGGGAGCAAGTGGTAGAAACTGGATGCTGCTGCAGGACCGGCAGTAGTTTGCCTAGAGTGTCACTGTTTCCAGTAACATAAATCGTTGATACGTACACACAGTGAGTGTGTAGGCAGTAGGGTGCACGAAATATATCGACTGCAAATTTGTCGAAAAAAGAGTTTCAATCAACGATTTCTTCAGTCCTGACATGACAATAATTTGTGTTGCAAAACAGTGGCTGCCGAACTAATGCATAAAGTAATTTGTCCAATACGAATGAAAAAGGATGCATTTCTAAAGCTTTGAGGATTTCTTCATACAAATAGTATTGAATTGAGACCAATAATTGCCCAGTTATGAGAGATTTGAATCAAATTAGCGAAGCTGTTACACTTTTGACGTCTGAAATAGTAATGAAGGGTAATGTCGTCCGGTGATCTGAGTTCAAATCCGAAGCCTTACAAATTCATTTTCTCTTTCCGTAAGCTGTTGATAAAAGGGCCCCTTACCATTCGAGGATCGGCTGTTCTCCTGTAATGTTTTGAACAGCCCATCCAGTCGTTGATCCTAATGCAAACTTTCAAGTCACTGTCTGTGATGTAACGGGATTTATTTGGAAACGCATATCATCGGAAGGGTAAAAGGGAAAAAAGGAGAGAACAGCTCGATCTTGTCATCACTTCGCAGAATAGCTGCCTTCCCCTTCCCAACGATGTCAGCTGCGGTGAACACCGTCGCAATCAAGGGCGTTCCGTCACTCCACTCGAAGGCGCCGTCAGAATTGGGGTCCGTGGCGAGCAGCCAGGCAGAGCGAAGCTTATCCGCGATTTCTGCTCCAGAGGCTACATAGAAAGAATCACTATCACATTACAAGAAGATAAAGAAAGGGGAATTTATTATAAGTGCGTTAGATTAAGTTAAGTATGGTACGGTTTATTAATTAAGGCTTGGTTCTGAATGATATTAACGGTGTGAGAAGTAAACAGTAGTTACCACGTGTGGAAGAGATTAGGTGATATATTTTATCATTTAATTTTAAATGAATAAATACCTTCTAATATTCTAATATACCCTCTATTTTATTTGAATTAGTTGCGAAGAACTACTCACAAAAACAAGTAAATATATTTATCATTAGATCAATTTTTCCAACAAATTTTAGCTGTTTTCGAGTACGTAATTTACACACGTAATATCGATTATTAATATTCCTTTCGCATGCTTAAATAGATGCAGTGGATTTAGTCAATTTAGTTGAGATACAACACAATGCTCATAACTTTGTAAAACTAACTGGCATTCCATCTTTGCTAAAGTATGATACACAACAAGGACGAGTACACAATTTATTTGATAGTAAAAGTTACTTCCAACAAACTCCAAGATTTGATTGTTCAAAGATGTGCTGAAATGAAACAGATTTTTATTTTACTATGTCATACAAACATCTACAACTAAATAAGTTTGGACCTACCGTCTCTTGTGAAACATCACTAAGCTTTAGCCTGAAAACCATTATTCTTCTATTAAAGACATATGTGCAGTCCTTGCATAAAAATCATCATGAGAGTCCCATTTTCTGAAAAAAAAATCATCAGTAATGGTGACGCACGTCTGTCCATAAGGTGACGCACGTCTGTCCATAAGGTGACGCACGTCTGTCCATTAGGTGACGCACGTCTGTCCATAAGGTGACGCACGTCTGTCCATAAGGTGACGCACGTCTGTCCAAAAGGTGACGCACGTCTGTCCATAAGGTGACGCACGTCTGTCCATAAGGTGACGCACGTCTGTCCATAAGGTGACACACGTCTGTCCGTAAGGTGACGCACGTCTGTCCATAAGGTGACGCACGTCTGTCCAAAAGGCTACGCACGTCTGTCCATAAGGTGACGCACGTCTGTCCATAAGTCTTGCTGTGAGAACAATGGATGTGCACTGTGGAGCTAACAGATGGTTCTAAAAACTACACTAACTGCCGATTATTGGATTAAGGAAATGCAGGCACGCCCCATCTATGGAGCTAGTATGATGTGCAGTGTCAAGACACGCCTAGAGAGAAATGTAACGAATAACACTGCCACCAGGTCTTATGACCTCATCACCCGTCACAGTTCAAATTGATGTCACTTGCCACCAGGTCTTATGACCTCATCACCCGTCACAGTTCAAATTGATGTCACTTGCCACCAGGTCTTATGACCTCATCACCTGTCACTGTTCAAATTGATGTCACTTGCCACCAGGTCTTATGACATGACCCGCCACAGTGCAAATTGATGTCACTTGCCACCAGGTCTTATGACCTGACCCGTCACAGTTCAAATTGATGTCACTTGCCACCAAGTCTTATGACATGACCCGTCACATTTCAAATTGATGTCTCTTGCCACCAGGTCTTATGACCTTACCCGTCACTGTTCAAATTGATGTCACTTAGCTTTTCGAGAATGGAAGGCCATTATCAAATCAAACGCTTTTAAATTGCGAAGATCTACATTTCATTCTATTTATCGTTTTTTAAACTGTACGCTTGTGGGTGTTGATGTTTTTGATGAAAAACATAAATCGTATTTCCATCATTTTAAAATAAATATGTTTATTTTTCAGACTTTTTTAATGCAACGAACTTGTTGACCAAGATAAATGTTAGCAAATTATTATACAAAGACTACATATACATATATG
>SDVV010042612.1:0-10325 GCA_016164225.1 Gammarus roeselii | reverse complement strand
CACCGTGGCGTCAGTGGCACTCTCTTGCGATGAAAGGGAAGATAGAGTTGCTCTGACAACACCGTGGCGTCAGTGGCACTCTCTTGCGATGAAAGGGAAGATAGAGTTGCTCTGACAGCACCGTGGCGTCAGTGGCACTCTCTTGCGATGATAGGGAAGATAGAGTGGACCTGGGAGGCGCCTTGGCGTTGGTGGTTCACTCTAGACGCGATGTATTCAGTATCGCTGGTGGCTCAGAGTTTTCTGCTCCTTTGTGGAGTTACTCCTACAAGCCTTTTGACGAGGATCAAACAACAAACATACTTGATCAATTCATTGTTCGGTGCGACCGTTTCAAGGGCCATCCATTCTACAGCGACGCCTAAAGGAGCTAATTCTGCTTCACCAGGGGAGGCAATCAATTGTTGAACAAATTTAACGGAGATGAATTCGCTCTGAGTCATGGAGGTCTTGAAACTGTTGGACATGAAGCACTTTATATTTTGCAGTATGGCAGCTGGAAGCGCAGTCCCTCACAGAGCATGTTAAGTGCGTCAACAGACGCCCAACAGAGAAAAACTGTCAATATTTCTGAACTCCGTCGTTTATGAGGCAAACGTTGACAGCGTTTGTCCTCACACTCTCGAATTGTTAGTTACTGCGTACCAAGCTGATTCACACAACAATCAGCGCCCCAAACACCGTCCACAGTGCACCAGGCTGGTCCATCCAAGAAACTGTGTTTTCACAACCATCCACCGCGAACCTGTCTGTATCACCCAATAAACAGTACACTATTAACCATACAAAGCGCCCCTATCTGTTCCATCCGTGAGCCAACCATCCCCAGTGCGACGCGTAAGTCGTATGGTGCTGAGTTGTGAAGCCAATGGCCAGCTGGAATTGATGAAAAGACATCGGGCCGCATTAATGAAATAAACTGGACTGAAGCCATGTGACACTAAAATGCCAGGCCTCGGGCATCGTCAGCCAAGGTAACCGAGACGCTTTGCTGTCAAAGTTCGGTAGCAACGCAACCAAAATTGATATGAAATTAGAATCAAAACTCTAGGAATTACCGCCGCCCTCGGAGTAAAATCTCTACTTCTCTGGACCTAATGTCTTCGTAAATAAGTGGGTTTTATTCGATTATGATTTGGGATTCTAAATCAGCTAATTCTTCCGCTTGTTTTAGGAGACATCAAAGCTGCACTTAGAATTAAAGCCTTTTCTCATAAAACCTAAGGTAAATTATGGCATGCCATTTCAAAATTATCTTCAATGACTTACCAGAATTTAAAACAAAGTTTACAAAGCTCTTTATTACCAACTGTTAACACAATCTCAATAAAACAAAATGCAAAGGCCTGCTCTACTTATTTACCAAAAGTCTCTCATCGGTGTCTAGGAACCGATACCCTCGTCAAAATTAATTTCCGTCACCACCGTGCTCGGGTGCCGGGTCTTATTTGCTTGTCTTACACCCGCAAAACCAGCCGAAAAACCTCCACAACGCGTTCCTGTTTCCCTAAAAAGAGCAAGACTGTCCCAGCGCCCTCTCTTGGCGAATTTTTCATACACGGCTACACTTGAAACTTGCCCCCTTTCCTCTCCATAGAAGAGCTCGAGCGTCCTTGTTTCCATTCCTGTCCAACAGTATCATGTCCGGGTACTCTCATGCCTCCGCCGCCTCTTCCTCTCCTCACAAGAGCAAAAGTGTTCTTACTCCCTCTACTGCCATAGTATCACTGCCGGCTGCGCACCATATCCGCCGCCTCACCCTTTCCTTTAAATAGCAAAAGTGTCCCTGCTTCCTCTCTAGCCGAACAGTATCATGGTTGGTTATGCATGCTCCTCCTCCGCCTCTAATTGGTCTACTCGGAAGCACGGGCGGCAAAAATGCTCAGCAAGCCGCTGCTCTCAAGGAAGTTCCAACACGGGTAACATCCAATTTATTTTTGCCTGGTGATGCCAGGCCCTTGTTTTTAAGATGCTAAACTCGGCCACTTGGAGAGATTGTTCTATTTATTACGGACACGATTCGCAGGCTTGTAGATAAAAGAGACTACCCGGCAAAGCGAGATAGAAACATGAGCTGTTTCCTGGTTACAAAGACATTGTACTGTGTTATTTGGTATGAGTCATAAACCATGATCGCAGTTAAAATATACATAATGGCAGTAGACTTCTTCAACTTATCTCACGCTTACGACAGAGTGTTGCCAATATTATGAGTTCGCAGTGTTTGGTTGTATTATGCACGGATCACTCGGGAATTTGTGTTACTGCGTAACTAAGTCCACAAACAATTGTTAACCTTGTTATCACATGTCTGAATATGTAAGTAAATTTTCTTTTGTATCCGTTACGTGAATGCATTTCTGTGATGTTGCAACGCACTTTCCAAGAAAGCAGAACGAAGAGATGTCCAGACCACATGCACGAGTCTGACATAAAGCATAGACCCAAATACTCGTCTCGTAGATGTTGTCAGCTGTTGAGGGAACTTGAAAGTACAAATTTGTCTCATAGAACTTGCACAGTTAATGTCTGACCAAATACTGTATTCAATAACATCGTACTCTTGATACGTTGTGACTCTTGATGCGTTGTGTGTTCTAGATGTTAGGTATCCTGTGCAACACCAGATACTACGAGGCATCTCGTGGATTGTTGGAATTAGGTGCCCCCGTAGCCGCGGGGTTAGCGTTCTCGACTGCAGTACCGACCTCTGGTGCTGCATGTCGCGAGTTCGAGCCCCGGCAAGAACACGGCGGTCTATGACGGAAGGTTGGGTGTTTCCTCCTTCTGTGTCAGCCTAAATTAGCCACCCTCATATTTCGGGTAACCGCCGGTATGTCCCTACCTCAGGTGATTTTTATATTACTATTATTGCAACAACATCCAAACGCACACAGCGTCATGCACGTTCCGTGTGAACTACCCGCAGGTTACATCACCACACATGGATCTTTGTCTGCCTGTTCCAGACGACTCTGGGCCGGGAACTACTCCCCTGGAAAAAAGGTTGATTGCGACATTTTGTATTAGGGTATACAGTTTTAAGAAAATGATGTTTTAAATGAAATGCTACAATGACGCCATGATGCTTAAACGGCATGCTGCGGTATGATCATATAGTCCTAAATGCATTTCATTTGTCTACCATGAGTGCTAGGAACATACGTGTGTTGCCTCCCGGCTCTGTGTAACTGCAGGTCTGATTTGTGCAAAAGATTCCTACTTTGAATTCTCTAGTTAGCTCAGTGTCTATTGGCAGAGTCTGTGTGATGATGCTACGTTGCATATACTCTCCACCTCCATCTATGGGCTGTGGGATGTTATCAGGTGTCGCCAGCAAAACATTTTCCAATTACCGCCCGAACTTCTCTTCGCAGCTCCCAAAGTAGACTGCCCAGTGGAGGGCTCAATACATCACAGGAACCGCAGCAACAAATGGGGTTCGGGAGAGCCTTCTTGTTAGGAGTTAGTATTAAATGGGGTTCGGGCGAGCCTTCTTGTTAGGACCTAGTTTACCAATGACGGATCACTTTTTATGTTCTCGGCTGCTCATTTATTCTAGTCATTGCAGAAAACATGTTATAGTATGAAATAGAAATAGATGCTCCTCTAAGCAGGGCCGGCATGAAGATGAATAGATGCTCCTCTAAGCAGGGCTGGCATGAAGATGAACAGATGCTCCTCTAAGCAGGGCTGGCATGAAGATGAACAGATGCTCCTTTAATCATGGCCGGCATGGAGATGAACAGATGCTTCTCTAAGCAGGGCCGCTACAAGATGAAGCCATTGGAGCGTTGTGCGTTTGTGTTTGCCTTAGTAATGGTGTGGTCACTTTCTCAGAGAAAAGTGAAACATTGGAACCGAGAAGGATTCAACCAAGTGGAGAACCCCAACATCCGACTTTGGTTATAATCACCGTACATCAAATGACATGCACATGACATGAAGTGTATGTCATCACCGTACATCAACTGACATGCACAAGACATGAAGCGTATGTCATCACCGTACATCAAATGACATTTACAAGACATGAAGCGTATGCCATCACAGTACAAGAAATGATATGCACAAGGCATGAAGCGTATGTCATCACCGTACATCAAATGACATGCACAAGACATGAAGCGTATGTCATCACCGTACATCAAATGACATGCGCAAGGCATAAAGCTCATTTTATCACCGTACATCAAATGACATGCACAAGGCATGAAGCGTATGTCATCACCGTACATCAAATGACGTGCACAAGGCATGAAGCGTATGTCATCACCGTACATCAAATGACATGCACAAGGCATGGAGCGTATGTCATCACCGTACATCAAATGACATGCACAAGACATGCACAAGCGTATGTCCTCACCGTACATCAAATGACATGCGCAAGGCATAAAGCTCATTTTATCACCGTACATCAAATGACATGCACAAGGCCTGAAGCGTATGTCATCACCGTACATCAAATGACGTGTACAGGGCATGAAGCGTATGTCATCACCGTTCATCAAATGACATGCACATGGCATGAAGCGTATGTCATCACCGTACATCAAATGACATACACAAGACATGAAGCGTATATCATCACCGTACATCAAATGACATGCACAAGGTATGAAGCGTATGTCATCACCGTACATCAAATGACATGCACAAGGCATGAATCGTATGTCATCACCGATCAAATGACATGCACAAGACATGAAGCGTATATCATCACCGTACATCAAATGACATGCACAAGGCATGAAGCGTATGTCACCACCGTACATCAAATGACATGCACAAGACATGGAGAGTATATCATCACTGTACATCAAATGACATGCACAAGGCATGAAGCGTATGTGATCATCGTACATCAAATGACATGCGCAAGGTATGAAGCGTACGTCATCATCGTACATCAAATGACATGCGCAAGGCATGAAGCGTATGTGATCATCGTACATCAAATGACATGCGCAAGGCATGAAGCGTACGTCATCATCGTACATCAGATGACATGCACAAGGTATGAAGCGTATGCATCGGACAACTCTTCAAGAATTTTATGTTCCAGCTTAAGAACTTTCAACTCATTCTCTCTTCCGCCTTAACCAAGTTCCAACAATCGCTCCTGTCAGCTCACTTGATCCACCAACGACCGTCTGTGTCAGCTAATTTGATCTACCAACGACCGTCGGTGTCAGCTAACTTGATCCACCAACGACCGTCGGTGTCAGCTAACTTGATCCTCCAACGACCGTCGGTGTCAGTTCACTTGATCTTCCAACGACCGTCGGTGTCAGTTCACTTGATCCTCCAACGACCGTCGGTGTCAGCTCACTTGATCCTCCAACGATCGTCGGTGTCAGCTCACTTGATCCTCCAACGACCGTCAGTGTCAGCTCACTTGATCCACCAACGACCGTCGGTGTCAGTTCACTTGATCCACCAAAGACCGTCGGTGTCAGCTCACTTGATCCACCAACGACTGTCGGTGCCAGCTCACTTGATCCACCAACGACCGTCGGTGTCAGCTAACTTGATCCTCCAACGACCGTCGGTGTCAGTTCACTTGATCCACCAACGACCGTCGGTGTCAGCACACTTGATCCTCCAGCGACCGTCGGTGTCAGCTCACTTGATCCACCAACGATCATCGGTGTCAGTTCACTTGATCCTCCAACGATCGTCGGTGTCAGCTCACTTGATCCTCCAACGACCGTCAGTGTCGGCTCACTTGATCCACCAACGACCGCCGATGTCAGTTCACTTGATCCTCCAACGACCGTCGGTGTCCGCTCACTTGATCCTCCTAAGATCGTCGGTATCAGTTCGCTTGATCCACCAACGACCGTCAGTGTTAGCTCACTTGATCCACCAACGACCGTCGGCGTCAGTTCACTTGATCCTCCAATGACCGTTGGTGTCAACTCACCTTATCCTCCAGCGACCGTCGGTGTCAGCTCACTTGATCCTTCAACGACCGTCTGTGTCAGCTCACATGTTCAACCAGCGACCGTCGGTGTCAGCTCACTTGATTCTCCAGCGACCGTCGGATTCAGCTCCTTGATCATCCAGCTACCGTCGGTGTCAGCTCACTTGATCATCCAAGCGATCGTCGGTGTCAGCTCCTTGGTCATCCAGCGACCGTCGGTGTCAGCTCTTGGGTCATCTAGCTACCTTCGGTGTCAGCTCCTTGGTCATCCAGCGACCGTCGGTGTCAGCTCTTTGGTCATCCAGCTACCGTCGTTGTCAGCTCCTTGGTCATCCAGCGACCGTCGGTGTCAGCTCACTTGATCATCCAAGCGACCGTTGGTGTCAGTTCACTTGATCCACCAACGACCGTCGGTGTCAGCTCACTTGATCCACCAACGACCGTCGGTGTCAGCTCACTTGATCATCCAAGCGACCGTCGGTGTCAGCTCCTTGGTCATCCAGCGACCGTCGGTGTCAGCTCCTTGGTCATCCAGCGACCGTCGGTGTCAGCTCACTTGATCATCCAAGCGACCGTCGGTGTCAGCTCTTTGGTCATTCAAGCGACCGTCGGTGTCAGCTCCTTGGTCATCTAGCGACCGTCGGTGTCAGCTCCTTGGTCATCCAGCGACCGTCGGTGTCAGCTCCTTGGTCATCCAGCGACCGTCGGTGTCAGCTCACTTGATCATCGAAGCGACCGTCGGTGTCAGCTCACTTGATCTTCCAAGCGACCGTCGGTGTCAGCTCACTTGATCATCCAAGCGACCGTCGGTGTCAGCTCTTTGGTCATCCAGCTACCGTCGGTGTCAGCTCCTTGGTCATCCAGCGACCGTCGGTGTCAGCTCACTTGATCATCCAAGCGACCGTCGGTGTCAGCTCACTTGATCATCCCAGCGACCGTCGGTGTCAGCTCTTTCCCATTTACCCGCGACAATGTCGTCCGCACATTTTTTCTTGCATCGACTCCATTTATTACCACATTCCTTCATAATTCCTACAGAAGGTCCCCAAAATTGAAACACATTTCTATCTTTCTAATATATTCGTCCGAGACTAACCGCAGTGAACTTATTTGGCCCTTTCATACGTCGATAACTTTGCAATCAATATCTCAATGTTATCTTTTCACCCCTTCATGTCGATAATTTTTCAATCAAGATCTCAATGCTCTCTTTTAACGCCTTTATGTCGATAACTTTGCCTTCTAGATCTCCGGTCCCATCAACCCTCGACCCAAAACATCAATCCCATCAATTCAATAAAAATAAACTCCTTTATCCATTAGACGCCGCGTTGTACTCAAGGGTTTCATAAAGTATGGCTTATATCATGGATACACATTAAATTATGGGTAAAATTTTATCAAATATGGTAATCGTTACACTTTGAGTTGGTTAAATGTATGAAATATAAGGAACATTACATTTTTCTTAGCAGCTAAAATATCGGAGACAAATATTTTGTGATTTGATTAAGAAATTATCCACGTGCTTGAGGTCCGGAAATGCCTGCGTCCTGCCATCTTGAGAAGGGTTACTTTCGCAGTGTTGCAACATCAAAAAACTGCATTCAACTAACGAATACTAAATGGAATCTACCGCTTATTCAGACAATCGACAGCAAGGAGAATACATGTGTTCGGACTTACTTTCAGTTACTCATGAATGACAATCGCAAGTGATGCTTGAATAAAACATCAGAACAGTACCGGCAGTTCATGAGTGAAACACTGCAAACTCATCGTATAGTAGATTGATCAACACAGGCGATGCGCTATTAGCATGAAGCGTGATGACCTTCTCGTCCGGCTAAGCCAGCTCAATCACGACGTATCATCTGTTGCTCTTAGTAGAACACCTCAAATCTGTGGCGTAACCATCGATTAGCATTTAAACTTCAACCCAAATGTTGCCAATATTGCTGCATCCTCGACCCGTATCAATTTACCGCTGGCTGGTTGATTTAGGTATCCTCGTCCCCAGCGCTCGTTCAAAGCAATGCCTTCACAATGTATGTAGACATCCAAAACACCTTCCTCATTCAAGATACCTTCCTCATTCATGTCAAGCTAGCCCAAACTACACCCACAGAATTGCTACAGGTCGCTCATAAATTGTGTTATATTTGGTAAATGGCTTGCTGGAACCTCCTCCCCCCTTATCCTTTTATTCTTAAGGATTTAAAAGATTTAAGAATTTAGGATGTGGGATTTACTTTTTTATGTATACTGACATGTTAACGAACTACAGATATATCCCAATACACAGATGGGAGCTGTTCTGAAGAGAATATTTGCTACTTGGACATACTTTTACTAACTTGTAACTAATGTAAGGGAGTACATTTTCCTCTACATTCTACCAATCGATGGACAAGGTTAGAGGACATTCCCTATGCTTCATTGTTCAAAGTGCCAGGACAGATCTACACGTCATATTTCACTATAGATTGCAAGAAAAATGAGTGAAGTAAGGTCAATAGACATTTATTTAATCATGATACTGTAATGCTTCATCTGACATCTATCAAAATAAATGAGGGTAGAAAATGTCCACCACGACGCTATATATTATATTACTCGTATGATTTTTAGCCCACGTAGACAAATTTGGAAACTACCTGCACAGTTAACGTAGAATGTTACATATGTCCAGGGAAAAAAATCAATTGGTCATAAAAGTTGGGTCTAACAGTTGAACTGGTTTCTACATGAACAAGAGGACGGGGATTTTGAGTACATGAACAGGAAAACAATAATGAAAATATCTCTAAAAATGAAATTGCTGAACAACAAATACTTGACAAGGCAAACTGCATCGTGAAAATAAATTACAGCTCAAGAATTTAGGCACGTTTGAGATCAAACAGGTGTACTTTAGTTTATGTTTGAAGATACCTATACTGCTACTCGTCCTTATATCTCAAGCAGTCGAATCCCACGTTTAAGCAGCTCTGTATTTTAAAAATAGTTGGTACTGTGTTGACGAGTCACGGTGCTGTTAATAGTTGGTACTGTGTTGACGAGTTACGGTGCAGTTAATAGTTGGTACTGTGTTGGCGAGTCACGGTGCAGTTAATAGTTGGTACTGTGTTGACGAGTTACGGTGCAGCTAATAGTTGGTACTGTGTTGACGAGTTACGGTGCAGCTAATAGTTGGTACTGTGTTGACGAGTTACGGTGCAGTTAATAGTCGGTACTGTGTTGAAGAGTTACGATGCAACTAATAGTTGGTACTGTGTTGACGAGTTACGGTGCAGTTAATAGTCGGTACTGTGTTGAAGAGTTACGGTGCAGCTAATAGTTGGTACTGTGTTGACGAGTTACGGTGCAGCTAATAGTTGGTACTGTGTTGAAGAGTTACGGTGCAGTTCCAATTCCTAATTGTTACAAAGATTATATTTAGGTTTATTTCTAATGACAATGTCGTTATCAATGTAAGTTAATTGATTCAAAGCTTTATAAACAAACACTTTAACGGAAAAGTTAATGATTTGACAGAATAGGAGAATAGTCCATTGACAAAAGAGAGGCAACGTGTGGTCACGCCTGCTAGCGTGTGATGACGTTCTGATGACACGCGAATGATAGGTCTTAGGATTGTTTAGTAGGTAGAATCATACACGTTAATACAAACTGTTATACCATCTCCAAAAGGACAGAGGATAACCTGTCGCGAGTGCTTACAATGTCATTAATAGATATGGAAGAGTGGAGACCATATGATCGACCCTTGCAGTACTCCAATACTTGGCATACTGACATGATGACGGTTAGATCAAACTCACTAGGTGTTAGTTATCGTTCGTGACAGATGATGACGGTTAAATCAAACTCACTAGGTGTTAGTTATCGTTCGTGACAGATGATGACGGTTAGATCAAACTCACTAGGTGTTAGTTATCGTTCGTGACAGATGATGACGGTTAAATCAAACTCACTAGGTGTTATCATTCGCGACAGATGATGACGGTTAGATCAAACTCACTAGGTGTTATCGTTCGTGACAGATGATGACGGTTAGATCAAACTCACTAGGTGTTATCGTTCGCGGCAGATGATGACGGTTAAATCAAACTCACTAGGTGTTATCGTTCGCGACAGATGATGACGGTTAGATCAAACTCACTAGGTGTTATCGTTCGCGACAGATGATGACGGTTAGATCACACTCACTAGGTGTTATCGTTCGCGACAGATGATGACGGTTAGATGAAACTCACTAGGTGTTATCGTTCACGACAGATGATGACTGTTAATTCAACTCACTAGGTGTTATCGTTCGCGACAGATGATGACGGTTAGATCAAACTCACTAGGTGTTATCGTTCGCGACAGATGATGACGGTTAAATCAAACT